>BMAV01000612.1:7046-57293 GCA_019973955.1 Trichonephila inaurata madagascariensis
GTTCTATTTGTTGAACTGCTGACAGTAGAAGTGCTATCGAATCTTGTATTTACAGGAGATTGAGTTTCCCACTCTATAGTATTGTTCAATCGAGGTGACCGATCCTGATCTTCTAGAAAACGATCGAGATCTTCTAATTCTTCAAGATAATCTGTTTCAGTGGGTGATTCAGAAGCTTGTGATTTTGGAAACAGATTTCTAATTGCATAATTTTTTGGTTCAAAAACGCTTTTTGGTGTGAACATTCCACGTTTTTCATCGAATCCTGTAATTGATTTTCTAATGGGTGGCGTGTGATGGGCAAACACTTTTCGTGGTCTGACAGCAGCTTCTTCCATTCTTAAAGCTATGCCACAAATCACACGTTCTCCACTGGGAGATTCGGAAATGTTTTGTGGTGCTATTTCAATATTCAGATGCAAAGGTTCAATTCTATTAGGGCTTTTTAGAGCCACTCTTCTCTTTAGGGATGTATCTAGAAAGTCATCTGTTGAAATGCGAGAGAATTTCGTCTTTTTATTCGAAAATTTCGTTGGTAGAGGTTCTGGGCGTTGAATTTTGGAGTAATTACCTAGTGGTTCTGAACTTATTTTAGGCTGCATTTTCCAGGTAACTCTTTGAGGATGTTTTTTACCTGAAGGTGTTGAAAGTGGTAACCTCCATTGTCTTATGTCTCCTAGGGCTACGTCCCTTATTTCCTCTCTAGTTGGTGAAAGTTCCGGATTATAATCCCTATCTTCAACACTATCCATAGACACATTATTAGTCTCCAGATCTCTAACAGTTTGCTGTGCTGTTGGAACATTTCCTTCCACGGAAACCTCATCTAATGTTTTTTCTAAATTTGTACTCGGCGATTCATACTTCATCTGGTACTTTAAAAGAGCTTCACTGGGATTTGAGTCCTTTAGTGATAAAAATGAACTGCGTGTACTAGAAACTGTGCTTTCCGTTCCAGGGGAGAACACTCTTTCCTTGTAATAAGAACTTCTTCTAGTCCCAATGAAGGAAACTCTACGCTCACCAGAGGATTTTTTACCTGGAGAAGCAGTAGGTGTCAGAGGTAAGGATCTTGTTTTCAGATTGTTTAAATTCCCAAAAAGCATTTGCGCTGATCTCGAGTAGGGGTAAGTTGGTTCTGAGTTTATTGGTGCATCAAAGATGGCTGGATCACTTCGTGAAAAAAATTTATCATTATGATTCGATGAAAGACTGGAGGATGGATAAGACAGATGAAGGCCAGGATCTGATCTGGTATGTTGCATGGGAGAAACGGAAGGAACTGATCTATCTGTATCTAGTCGAGGAGATAAAGTTCGATCTTTTTCACTTGCAGTTGAAATACGCTCACGACGTGAAGCTGGAGTAAGTCTGGAGGATGAAGTGAAATCCTTCTCAGAACTGGACGCACTTCGAGAAGCCACAGAACCGTTTTGACCATTTTGGAACATCAGATTTTGTTTTTGTTTTTCTAAATTGTCAATAGCTGTATTTAACTCTAGTTTTTCTGTCTGTAGTTGTTGAATTTCTTCTTCAAAAATTTGAATTACATCTCTTAAGTTTCTGACCTGAAATAGTATGAATTATATGTAATATTTGTCATCAAAATCCCTTAACTATCTTCAAACAAATGTTGGAGAAACTCATAATTTTAATACAATGGATTCTTATAAAACGCATTCTGATGTAACGTGAATTTACGACAAAAAATTGTACACTATAAGAGAAATAAAAAGTTCAATATTACATACACGCAAGAATTACATTTTTTCGGGAGAGCTTTTTAAAGCTAAAGTCAGGTGGTCGGCTTATATACAGAACTGCAAATCTCGGGAAAACGTAGCTAAGGAACGACGGTTTTTTTTTTCAAAAAAAAATTCGTTAGCCATACGCAAGAGGTTTTAATCTTTTAACTTTTGGGGTGTTTTGAATGGAATTTTTATTCTAAAAGAAAAAAAAGTCACACATAAATTCTTCAAAGTCAGCATCTCAGAATCTAAATTTTTGAATAGTTCACAAAATTCACATTCACTCAGTAGGAATTTTCTGAATGCATGTGATCACAACGCGAGTTTTTGGTTGTACATACTCGTCACTTAAATTTTCCATCTTTTCACAATTTTTCAAGTACAGTTTAATAATTCACATTAGTTTTCAAGTACAGAATAATATAGAGTATGAGAGTATTCTCGCCTATAGACTTATTTTAAATGCCTATACAGAGGAAACCAATTTATTGTTCAAAAATAGCGTGTTATGTGGATTTAAAAAAAGAGAACCATTTTTGGAGGGGCATAGGTATTTTTGTAACGAGTATTGTTAGAGAGGAAATTCATTTTATCTTGAAGGATCATGTTTGACTTATTCGAAATGGTTTTTTGAAAGAATTCTTAAATAGTTCTGAAAGGATTTCTCTGTTACGTAGATGTTCAAATTCAAATGGATGACACAATCCAAATGTATGGAACATTTTAAGCTATTCGTAATACATTATTTTTCAGAATTAAGATCTTTTTCTGTTAGTGGCAGTAGCCTCAAATAATATTGGAATAAATGCAAGTTGGTCCAAATACTTGCTCGCAGAGGAAATGTTTTGGAAAAAAAGCTTGAGGAAAAAACCAGGGGAAACAAATAAATTTCTACCAATAAGACGTATATTAACTTCACGTATTCATTCGTTAAACGTATTCATTTACTTTATAAAATTTGTCAAAATGAAATACTTAATGTGTTTTCTGAAAATCAGCTCGACGTTTAAAAATATACAAATACACATTACTTCATCAATCCCATTTATTTGGTTGTTGAACAGATGAAGTTCGTCCGGTTCCATTATAGAAAGGATTCTCTTTTTAAGATGGACCTTAGTATGATCCGTGTTGATGATGTTTTACATTCTGTAACCATATCCTCAGATTATTCAAGTAGTTTTGGATGTTTCTCGAAGTGATACTAATGTTCTCACCTTGTGGAAGAATTATCGTAAGATTCACAAAAGCTGCAGAGGACAGGAGTTATGGGGGAAAATGGTATAGATATTATACCTATTAGAGGCTGAGCACACTTCCTTTATTGTTGGGATACTCTATTGGGATCCTTCATTTGACTCGGAAGAATGTGTTTTTGATAAAATGTACAATAATGTAGATGAGATATTTAGGGAAATCAAGTTTGGTAAGTTTGCAAAATAATCCATGCTTTCAAAGTTTAACAAAAGTTATTTAAACACAGAAAAAAAAAGACTAATTATGTTCAACCTGGATTGAAGCCTTCTATAATTATCTCATCACTGATGAATTGGTGTGCTGAATGAGCCTTCCTGACTCTCACTGCTCAAATGAGATGCAAATTGATAGTTAGACAGCAATTTAGCACTCTTTCAGTGACAATGCATTCGCAGGGCCGATCCTAGCAGGTGTGCACCTCACACAGACGTCCAAAGGAAGAAGCGGCTGCAAATAGTTCTATCAATCAAGCAAAAATTTTTACGAATTTCTCAAAATAAAACTTATAGTAAGTCGAATAAATATTCTGAATATTAAATAGTTATTGAAAGATCAAAATAAGTTCCGATTTCCCGAAAGCATAGCATAATTGAAGAAAAATAGAATGTTAGTTCACAGTGTGTTGATCCACATTGTCCATTAATGTCCCTCTTTAAATACACCCTTTATTTGATACAAAATTCGTGGCACAGTCGGCAATAACGCAGTTGAAAAAGTTTTCTTGCTTATCAGTGGCAATGATGGCACACTGTCGCTCGATACTTAACAAAGGCATCTTAAAAATGATTTTTGCAAAAGTTGTTTTACGAAATTTTTCAATATGGTTAATATTACCTAAGACATACGAGTGTTTAAATTCAATATGCATTTGAGGAAATCAAATGTTTTCAATTTAATAATAGCCTTACAATTTAGAAAAACAAAACAGAGGAAAAAAGTGATTTCTGTGTCTTTACAATTTTATTAATATTTTACTTTTTATTCTTATGTAGGTAAATGAGTTTATAACGTCAATATTAAGTATTAGTCAAAATATAAAAAAAATCTCTAGAGGGGCGGCCGACATCCTAGGATCGGTCCAGTGCATTCGAATAAGTATTATGTTATAATCATTAAAGAGTGAAAATGTTCAGGGAAAACAGAATCTTGATTGAAGCTTGTGAATCTCTAAAACAATGACTCTCCGCCAAACTGAGGAGAAATATTGTAGATCGAGACATTCATTGAATATTTTTTCAATGAAGGTAATATAGGCTAGCCATAAACTATTCACCAGTTAAATATATATTTTGGTGGAGAACCAGATTAAACTTTGAGCTGTACAGAGGCTTTATTGGCAACCACAAGTAACACAAGCGATCCGTAGTATTAGATTAAGATGGCTTGGTCATATTTGGAGAAGCTCGGAAAGTAATCCCATTAAGATCCTGTCATTTAGAAAGACATGAGGGATCCCGAGTTAAGGAAAGACCACCAACTAGAAGGTTGGATGACATCCAGAAAGGTTTAAATACTTTGAAAATTAAAAATGGATTGAAATTGGGTTTTCAGGCATCCACAGAAAAAGAAGAGTGCGACATCCGAAGAACGGTGTTGCCATGAAATTGGTCCATCTTACCAATCAAATGATCTGGGAATGTTTCATCGAGGAAATCAAGCTCTTGTAGAGTTCAATGATAGGACTATTTCTGTGTAAATTTCACAATTCTCAAAGAAAACAAACAAATGATACTAGCGAATACAACTTTGTGGATTTATCTACCGATGACCTATTAGTTGAGAATAAGTTAATACTCAGCAATTTATTTTATGACGCAGACGTTGTTTGTCGAAATATTTTTCATTGAATGAAGTTATGTACGATATATACAACAAATACATATGAATACCATTGTATTTTATTCTTGATGCTTCTAAGGTAAATTAAATCTATACAGTTTTCCCCCTTTCACTTAAAATTTTTTCCTCTTTCCAATTTTATAAAGGAAATCACACTTTTCTGTAGAGTAATAGTGACCCGAAAAAGGTTGGCACTTAAAAGATGTTTAGCTCTTCTGTTTAGTGTTAAACAAGACACGATATTTAGATGATATGCTTCATAGTGGATTTTCTTTTTCTCTGCTAGATTTCTAATTTATACGGAATAATAAGTTTTCTTAACTTGTTTGCTTAATTATTCTGGATTACACACAAGCACAGTTTTACACAAAAGCACATGAAAGGTATTGCCGGACAGCACCTTTGCAGAGAGACGTTCATGTAGTACAGGAGATGGTTTATCGCTTGCTATAACTAGAATTTCACGCATCCAGACGGTGTAACCAAGTTTTTATAGCATTCAATTGGCTATAAGATCTTCGACAAGGTAATAATTACATTATGTGTTGTATCTCCAAGGAATTCAATACCACGACAACGAGAAACACCAACTATCTGCAACTATTACTTGTATGCACACAGATATTAGGTTGTGGTGCATATGGAATGTCGGAGTTTTTTTACGGGTAGATGTTTGTCTCCCTGCTTTTGTTTTTGGCATTACCTCGTATATAATAGTCGTATTTCAACAAAGATTTTCTCAAAAGTGTTTCATTTTGTTATTTGTCATGAAGTATATGAATTCAATCAATATTTGTATAATTTTTATATGAATATACACTTGGTAATAAAGCTGCACGAAACATAAACTAGGTATTTTGGGAAAATACTGTTAACGATAAAATAAGTAATCTAAAAATGTTTTTTTTAAGTCAATTCCTACTTTGAATGGATGAATAGAAAGTAGTTTATTAACGATTGAAAATTTGAATAAGATATATATATGTCAGGTTTGAAAAGTTTAGGTTCAAAATTAAGTAAGTAATAAATAAATATATAGAGCGAACTCTTTACCATCGCGTAAAAATTTGTGAGTAAATAAGTCTATTTAAAGGTGGAGCGAGCGCTGACGAAGAAGAACGCATACTCGAAAAGGCTTAGCTGGTGACTCTTGTCCGAAGTATTGTAAAGGTTCTAATTGGTTGCGCGCCAAAGAGCCGCCATGTTGAATTTTATGTGATTGAAGCGAAATAAAGAAGTTATTAAAGAAATGATGCCTTCCTCATTTTACCAGCAGGCCTGGGGCCTGATATATATATATATATATATATATATATAGGGAGAGAGTGAACTAATAGTAGAGAGAAATTGGAAAAAGAGCATGATTTGTCTGCATTGTTATAACAATGCACACCCAGTTTGGCTGAAAAACAGGTTTTCGACGCCAACTTTTGTCTTTGTTTTAACATATACATTTTTACAACAATAGAGACGAATCTAAGTTGGCGTCAAAAACCGGTAATTAATTTGATTAGATTTAATTAGTTAATTAATATTTGAAAACCCGTATTAACCTCAAATTTCATCCATTACAATTAAAAAAAATATTTGAACTTGATTGGATGAATAGAAAGTATTTTATCAATGCGATTGAAAATTTGATGAAGATAAATATTTAGAGAGAGTGAGCTAATTGTAGGAATTGAAAAAAGTAGAGTTGGTTCGAAAAATTTCCCTCTGGTAATAAAATATCTGGTAATCACTCTAAAACAGGGGTATTCAATCGTTTTTTCTGTTTGACCGCATACATATGTCAGCTATTTCACGGGGTCCGCAGACATATGATAAAAATTTCACGCGGGCGCATTCAATTCACGCATGAGGATAAAGGGGGAAGGGGGGGGGGCTAAAACGAAGAAAATTGATCAAAATATTTAAATTCCTGTTTTTCTTTTTTTTAATTACTATTTTTTATATGTTTTATTTTTGTCACTAACAATGAATTAGAATCCTTTAGGAAACACTTCTTCAGAATTTCTGCAACAGTACACGGTTTCATATGATTACCAATAATATAACAAACTTCATAAGATGTCTTTGTTACCGCTGTGACATTACCACTGGCAAAACACTTTGTTGCTCTCGCAAAAATTATTCAAGGAAACCTATTTATCATCTTTTGAAAGAGATCTTCGAGAAAAAGTGTCATTGAATGATTCCTGTTTATTGGTATTTTTTAAATACAGCACTTTCGTGACAAATCAAACATTTACTGATCCATGTTTGTTTTTCACCACAAAATAGTCAACTTCCCAATCGTCTTGAAACGATATGTTTTCTTCGAATATTTTTCGCTTGCAAGATATGAAAGATAGTTAAAAATTACTTCCACTCATAAAACTGTCACGACTCCACTGCTGTCTGTTAAATAAAAAAAATATCAATTCGCACTCGGACGACATCGACAGCAAAAATAATTTATTTGATTTCTTGATACCAAATTTTTAATATATTGTACTCAAATAAATGAATTTCTTAGAACAATGGGCACTGATCGGGCCACTTAAAAAGGCTAAGTAGGCCGCAGGTTGAGTATTGCTGCTCTAAAACAAACCGCTTTTTAGCACAAAACATTTTTCAAAAATGATGCTCTGAAAGCATATTGGTGGAAATGAATCCAACTGTGTCTATAATGAAATGCATGAAAAATTGAAAATTATATGCTTATTACTAGATAATCCGCATGGCTCAATACTTCTCTACGACAATGCTCAACCGCATACGTCGAACAAAATAATTGCGAAATTAAATGCGATGAAATATGAATTTTTTCAGCACCCAGCTTATTTTCCAGATCTTTAGCGAAACAGCTTTCTTTTTTCAAATATTTAAAGCCGTATGAAAATGAAGTCAATCTGAAAAATTCTACATCAGAGTTTATCATCCTAAAGATCAGAATTTCTTTAAGATAGGCATTTGTTCCTTCAAACTTTGTCGGAAAAGGTGTAATGAAGTAAATGGAACATATTTTGATTAAATAAATAAGCTTTCGGAAAATAAAAAGATATGCAGTTTTATATATTCACTTAAACAATCTTGAACGATAACCCCGTCCTGGGTTCCTGGGGCTACTAGAAAAGCTGCTGTAGTTCATTTTAGACTTTTGACAGGGCATGACTTTCTGTGAGATCCCATCTCTACAGATCCTCTCTCTATCGCCGACTCACCGGACTGTACTCTGTGTGACTCTGGTCAACCTATGACCGCTGAACGTTTGGTCGTGTGCTCTGCCTTGATTAGTCTTAATTAAATTGTCGAAAAATATTGGAGAGCATGTGCACTCATGGCATAGGTACTATTGTAGTGTGTGGAATTTTTAAAATAAATATATTCACTTAAAAATCCAACATTTCATACGCAATAACCCAGCGTTTCTCAAACTGTGGGGGGCGCCCCCTAGGGGGCGCGAGCATATCGAAACGTCGAAAATAAACCATTATTTAAGCATATTAATTTATTGAAAGGAAACAAAACTACATACATTCTGACATAAGAAATAAAATACACATTTACACCGATATAATATATATTTATAAATGTATCAGTACTGCACCCTGCATTTGGTAATTAATTTAACAATACGCTGAATCACGAGTGCAGGGGATTGGAGAATCTTTCCCTCCCCTTCAGTTCCATGAAAAAATTTTGGAGGTGGAGATAGATAGTGTCGCCATCTATCGTCTCTTCGGGAATTTCTCCGAGCTAAGTCTTACTGTCACCTGTATGATGCTCAAGGCCAAGGCCAACGACAGGCGTACTTCTAGCCCCTTGCCACGATGAATTTCGTGGGCATCGATCTGATTGCGTCAGACAGGTGGCATTAGAAACAACAACATTTAACAATACCAAGCAAAGAACAAGTTTAACAATTACCAGTGACTCCATGGACTTGTCATATATAAAATTATATTAAAAATGTAATACTGATCTTGATTATTTGTTCGGTTTGTGAAAAGTGTGTGTTTTTTTTTACTGAAAAATGGGTCGCAGGTGGGGGCAGATGGTCAACACGTGCCACTACGCCTGTGCAGCGTTTTGTTTCGCCAATGTTACCAGATCAACCATTCTGACTTCTTTCACAGAACTTTATTGTAAGAGGTTGTATTTTAGAAAACATTACCAAGCATATAAGTAATAAAAGTTATTTTTAAATAATATTTTTATTGTATTTTCGCATTTAAAAAAGTACATTATTGGTTTCTAAAACTATTTATTTAAACTTCGATTCTCGATTGGAAGTTAGTCCTCCTTGTGATGTTCTCAAAACTCCAGTTTCTATAAGGCAAGTAAATATTTATTTCAAGGACGTTACAGTGATGACGTGTAAGGAAAATGCCATCAATCCTCTCGGGCTGCAGATTTATTTTTTGTGCACAGTCATCAATACTTCTTGTACTTGCGATGAGTCCAATATGGATGTACGCGTCTTCGGAATGCAGCAGATTCTGGTGTTATGTATGAAGCATTTAAAGACTGATCCATTGCTCTCCTAGATGAAGGTGATAAGTCCCTTGGTGAGAAGTTGTAAGAAGCATAAGGCAGATATGTGCCAGGATCTGAAGTACTTAACGGTACAGCATACATGGGAGAAAATGACGTATTCGTTGCTGGCTGAGTAAAAAAGTACCAGTCTCTGGACTTGTTTGAAATATTCCCAGGACTTAAAGCTGAAGTACGCAAAGGGGATGAAGTAAAACCCCTAGCAGAACCGGACACATTCATAGGAGTACTAGCCATTAATCTTGGCTGACCTTGCTGCATGAGATGTTGTTTTTTTGCTGCTATATTGCCAATATGCGTATCAAGGTCTTGTATTTCAGTGTGAAGTTTCACTTCCTCTCCAGCATATACAGCCATTTCTCTTAATCTTTTCACCTGAAACGGCGTCAATTAAATATAATAATCGTAAAAAAAAAATTCTTTAACTTTCTTGGATTAAAATACTGAAAACTCATTATCTTCATACAGTGAACTCTTATGAAACGGGTTGTTTTATCTCGGAAATTCGAATCATGTGTCGTACAAATGCAACTAAGAGTTACAAATTTCATATTCAAATACGAAACATTACATATTAACGTATTTTTAATTATTTTTTTTTATTAAAATCAATATTTCTGAACATAGGGATATGTAAACTGCTATTCCAAAATAGTACTTTAATAATATTAATGTTATAATCGTCTCTTTTGTAATAAATTTTTGACCATATTAATTTTAATATTTAGAAAATTTTTATTGCTAATACCACTGTTTGTCGGAATGAAATGAAGGTACTCTGAACATGAATTTTATAATCAGTTTTAAATTATTATTTTTGTCAAAAAATATTATCAGTATATCTTAATATATATATATTCGTATAATGCACTTAGTGACACTGAAAATGAATAACAAGAAGGAGTTTATAGAAAATTATGCAAATTTCAAGGTAGGCGCTCTTCACCAAGCGATTCAAACTATATGAAATGGGCAGTTCTCCACCACACATTGAAAAGGATATAAGGGGAGGATCTTGAAAAATAAGCAATAGCTGTGCCATTAATTAGACGGAAAATTTGTCTAGTCGCGTAAGAGTAGAAAATGCCAAGTCACATTCAAAGAAGGCAGTTCTAGCACATACACAAGTTTGAGAGGAACACAGTGATTGGACAAAAATGGGAAGGTTGTTCCACACGTCAAATTTCAACCTCCTCATCTAGACGCACCCACGGATTCCCTGCTGCGTCAAAGATGGTTTGTACAAGGAAATGTATTAAGTTTGATGAATTCCGATAAGGGTCGGAGTGAAGTCAGGACTCGTAGCTCGACGCATCCAACGACACGCAGAGGCAGCCTCACGTGTAACTTTTGACGCTTTTTTGCAACATGAGCAGAGAACCTTTTATGTTCATATGGACCAGAACAATTACCCATCAAATGGTTACTACTGGACTCTACAGATGGCATCTGATAAGAAGACTGCCATTGACTTCAGACCGCAGGCTTCTGTTTGCAATGGCTACAGGGCATTCATGACGGAATAGCTCAGAGATGTGTCCTTAGATGAGTCGCGCTTTTGTTTGTTCAATGGTACTGTATAAGAGTGTGGTACTGAAGCGATGAGACAAGTCCGATTCAGCCGCATCTATGAATAACTACATCCCACGTCGGCTCCATTGCTGAGATGGAGCGTACCCGCTACGTAAGCCTAAGATTGCGGGTTCGACTTCTTATCTGCAGCACTAACCCTACAGCAATGTCTCTCCGGGGACACCGATTATACTTATCACCAGCTGATTGACAGGAGCGGGCTTACTCCTGCCTCTCGTCTACAGCAAAGCAAGGGCCAAGGAGAAAACACAGTGGACACCAATTTCTAGTTTTCGGGACACCGCACACGGCAAACATGCTGGTTGGCAAACCAATGGCGTTAGTAAAAAACAGGTAACCAACAGAAATTTGAAACAATAAGGAAAAAATTAAAGAAAAATGTGAAGCTAATGTAACGCAATACAAAATAAAAACGAAAATATGTTATTATAATAATGGAGAATTAATCTAATAAAAACAAATTATATAATCATTTATTGTGTGCAGGTACATTTCAAAATAATTGTCTGTAGTCTAGACGTGAAAAGAAGAAAAGGGAAAATAGAATGACAAGAAAGAGGGTCGAAAATAGAGATGGTTCAATTGGGTTTCCCGGGGTCGTGACACCCGTGTTTACCAAAGACAGTAAACCCCTCGGGAAAAGAAAAATATCCCTAGGGAACTTCGGGATTGTGATACCCGTATTCATCTAAAGATGAGCACCTGAGGGGTTGAAGATTTCTTAATGCACGTATTAAAGCCATTCGCAACTGTTAATGTATAAATCATTTGTAATTGTTTATAACTTAATAGGATTATATTTAGGAATAATTAGTACAAGAGGAAGTCTAAAAATATGAACTAACCGAAAAACATGAAAAAGGACTTTGAAATAAACAAAGATACAATTCCAAATACAATTGTTAACATGAATTATGATTATGATTTCAAAATTTGTCATGCATTGAACGTCTAATTAATCAAATTCTTTAACTGTTTCTTTCTCAAGCTTGATTTATACATGTCATTCCTTTAGTCACACACATTCGAGTTGTAAAATTTCAAAAATTGAGTTCTCTAATTCGAGGAAGCATACGTTACATCTAGGGTTGGAAATGGCTCTTACAAATAAGGGTAGAAAATTATTTTAAAACTGTTGTCGGATAATTGATAGACTAAAAAATTTTTTTTAGTATTTGTATTACAGGTTGTCTGAAATAAGACTGGTTTCAGTTCAATAAATAAAATGCAAGTATATCCTGAGTTTCAACATTAGATTATTGAGCAAGATTTCAAATTGTCAAGCACTTAAGTTACAGTACAGTTATTCAAAACAGGAGGAACACTCATAATAGCTTCTTCAATTATCCTCGCAAATGTATAAAAATGGGTTATTAATTTAAGGAGAGTTAAATTATAATGTCAATGGATTAATTTAATTAACATGGGAAATTAATTTTTTAAATACGCCGATACATACTAACGAGGAGTACACAATAGATATCGAACTTTTCGATGTTGGAATGTTGGGAGCGAATATTTCTTAGACTACTAGAGATAACTGCATAAAAAAACTAGATTCAGTACTTTTTTGTAATTGTTCTTTTTTCTTTTTATTATTCATATATTTGTGTAAAAATGTGGTCTTAGAACTTTTATAATAATCATAGCATTTTTCTTTAGATTTATTTGAAATTTTTCAGATAAAAGACAGCAGAAAGATACTGATAAGTCTTTATAGCAGATTATACCATTGTAGAACATAATGTTAATGTGTTTCTCCCTTTCAGAGGATAACGATTAATTAAAACATTTTTGTTACGAAAGCATATCAACACTTTAAAGTACTTTAGTGCTTAAAAACCAAATAATGTTTGCTTTTTTATTAAATTTTAGTCATTAAATGTACACTTTTTAAAAAAGCATCTCGTAAAATAATTCGATTTCTCGAAAATGTGCAGGCAAATTGCTTTATACCAAGTATGGTAATGAGAAAATTTTCAAGGGCCAATGAATGTTAATTTCGGTTATAGAGAGTGATCCTACGGTGCAATTACTATTAAGCAAAACAGGTAAGAACTGCTGATGATTTGTATCTTCATGTTGTCGGTGTTGCAGTTCTCTTGAAATACAACCAATTATGCAATTACGACATTGTTTAAGATCTTATCGCCAATCAGGTGGCTTCAAACGCAGTTACGAAGTTTGGATGCCTGAAGCTATCTAGTCAAACCAAACAATAGAATATTACCTGTACTGTATAGGTATTGCTATGCAAATATGCAGGTAGCAACAGCTGTCACATTGTCAGAATGATGACCTTCGAAGACCAAGGTACGAAAATGAGAGGGAAAATTGCATGATTGTGTGACAAATGCGAACTATCCCAATGACTTCATAGCCAGCTATACATCGTGTTATAATCTCTGCTACTCGTCGTGCCAACCACCACTTCACAGCATTTGCTGAAACAGCGTTACACTCACAATGATCCTTTTTGTAGAGTGCTATCTGTCTTTACCTTAAGGTATCCGACTACGTTCGGAACTGTGATTTTAAAAAGGTGCATAAATGGATCATTTTCATGATATTTAGTGTCACTTAGATTAGAATACATGTATAAAATTGTTTTAAGGACATTTTGACAAAAATTTTTTATTTAAATACAATATTTTGGCAAAAAATTAACTTAGAATAACCTTTTTTCCAAATGCTCTCTTTTTGTGAAAAATACTTCTATTATAATAATATTTTGCTTGTATGTAGCTCAGACCTCTGTACAGAGGCTCAACTATGAGTTTTGAAAAATTCACGTTATTTTCAGAGTTACAACCATTTGAAATCATTATCGGAGTTTTTTTCTTAAAATTTCTCCCCTTTGTTGTCGTAAAACATGGATAAATCCACTTCTAAGTTATGTATTTCAAAAATTCTAGTTGAGCCTCTGTACAGAGGTCTGAGCTATATATAGGAAAAATATTGTCATAATAGAAGCATTTTTTACAAAAGGAGACCATTTTGAAAATGGGTCATTCTACGTTCATTTTTTGACAAAATATTGTACTTAAATAATTTTTTATTGTAATACTATTCTTAAAACAATTTTATATACATTTTCTAATCTAGGTGACACTAAATATGATAAATATTATCCATTTATTAGCTTTTGCAAAATCACGGTTCCGAACGTAGTCGGATACCTTAAAACATATGCTCAGTCATCTAAAATGGTGTCGCAGCTGATCATCACGGCTGCCATTATACTGGCATTTCATTAAAAAAGTACAATTTTGGTTTCAGCAGATTGCTATGGGAGCCATATGTGGTGTCATCAGAGTCCACGGACTCTTATCAGCCTTTATTTTATAGAAGCTACAGCCATTATTCGTGGTATGATGGTGCGGAGTGCTATCTCTCATGACAGCAGATCACCTTCAGTTATCTTGTGTGCAACTTTAACACCTCACAGATATGTGTGTTGATGATATCCTGTAGCCATTAAAGTTAAACTTCACGGTAAATCATCCTCAGACCATTTTCCAACAAATATTGCCATAGCCTTATAAGTGTTGCCTATCTCTGAATCGAATCCATGCTGCTGACATTTTTCTTTGGGAAGTTAAGTCATTGGATTTTACACTATTTGAACATGCATGAGTTATATACGCTGCCAGATTCGGGCAGATGAAAACTTTGCAGATATTCAGCAACAATTGATGAATACCTGATATAATGTACTGCAAGATGTGATTGGGATCATTCCTTGCACAGGCATATATAAGTATGCATTTCTGCTGGAAGTGGGAGGTCCAATTACTCATATTTTAAAACGAAGTACGTATTTGCTCATAATGAATGGGCTCTATGGCTTTGAATTTTTAATCACTTCATTTTTTGTGTATGAATTTTACACATCAACCTGTGTATCAATAAAAACTACCACTTTTTTCATAGACTTCCGTTGCTCTCATTTTTTCTATTTAAGTATGGATTCTTTTCATTTTTTGAAATTTTTATTAATTTTTTCACAAATAAAAAAAAAAAAAAAAAAAAAAACGCATGAAAGTGTCATTTTGAGCAAACGTTGTTTTGTTTTGTAATAAAGGAAATAATTTTTTTTAAAAGGAAACATTTTGAGGCGATGTAAATAATTACATCACTATTACAATGCATTTTCAATAACTTAAATATTGACTTTTTCTAGTTCAGAATTTTGTTTAATTAATTCTTCATATAAATAAATATGTTCTTTTCACACCAATTACATTAAAAATAAGTAATTATTTTTCTTTTGGAGGGGAGAGGGGTAAATCCAATACTAACAATTAATGCTTTGCATCAATTGAATACATACTTTTAAGACTAATTTTTATTCATTTATAAACTAACTAAAGCTGATGCTACAAGTACTTGAATAGTATACAAATTAATATATTAGATAAAACATTATTTATCCACTACGAAATAGAAGCACAATTTGTTCTATTATCAAATTATAGGCTATTAATTTTTTTAGTGCGTGAACTTTTATGTTTACAGCATTGCATCTTGTAGTTAAAATGTTATTTTACCCATTAAAGATTTCTTCATGTACTAAAATCTCCTCTCCTGATCGAGTAATAGAAAAAAAATTAAGTCAATTCCTACTTAGGTCAACAGAGAAAAATTTAGTTTAGTTACTTTTTATTAAATAGTTACAATTAATATAAATATGTATATACATATAACAGAATCACAATATTGTGACAAAATAAAAAGCAATTTTCCTTGCAATTTTCCATTTTCCTTTCTATATATGGTGTTGAACTATTTTTGTTTGTTAATATTTACTCATTTTTTAATTCAATTGATCATTTAATATTTGAAAAGACTATTAACATCAAATGTCACCCACTAAAAGTTTAAAAAAGGTATTTGAACTTGAATGAATGAATAGAAAGTATTTTATTAATGATTGAAAATTTGAACAAGATATATATGTTACCGTTAAAGTGTGAAATCCGTTATTTCATAGAATAAATAGGTATTTCATGAAATAACTAGACGCGCGAGTTAGTTAAAGTATGTAAAATTATTGAATTCTACGATTTAACTAGGTATTCTATAGAATAACGATTATTTGATCATTAAAAAGTATGAAATACCGCATTCGCGTGAAAGTTCTTTGAACCGGTTATAGCTGTTTTAGAAAGGATTTTTTCGATTAAGAACTATAGATGACCGAATAAAACAATTGTACTCTAGATATTAGTTCAGTATATGTCAGCGAGAACTAATTTCCATTAAAGAAGTGCCAAATATTGGCATAACACTTCCATCTGTTGCAACAGCTCAGTTGCGGTACTGGGCAAAGTGCTCGCGTAAAAAAAGTGTGTAATGGTAAAAAGTGGGCTTATTTCAAAAATAAGAAGCAGTCCAATCCAAAGTATCATCACAGCAATCTTTTATCTAATAAATAATATAAAGTGAAACAAAGGTATCTCATAAAATTTAAATTAATATTCTCTTACATTTTTGTTTTAAAAAGTTTACACAATATTTTTTATGAAGCAACGGTTTTTCTTCACAGCATGTGCTTTTGATGATAATATTTAAATATAATCTATTTTTGCAAACACATTCTTTTTTCCCCTTTCTGTTTAACTAATGTTGGCAATATGAGCAATAATAAATTATATCATCTGTTTTCCCTTATTATTTATCAATTATTCATCCGCAAAAGAGATAAAATGTATTTTTCAAGGGATTTTAGCTATTTATGATGAATTAATTTATAAAATATCTTTGAAATTGTCTTTTTTCACTTTAACGGTCTTTACTTAGTTATTTCATAGAATAACTAGGTAAAGAAGTAAATTTTTCATCTATTATATACTTTAACTGACTTGTCCAGTTATTTCATGAAATATCTAGTTATTCTATGAAATAACTGAATTTTACACTTTAACGGTAACATATACATAAATAAATATATATAGGAAGAGATTGAACTAATAGTAGGAATTGGAAAAACAGACCAAAACTCTTAACACAATTTTTCAATAAAACGTTATCCTATTATTAAATATAATATAAAGGGGAAAGCTTTAAAAATACCCAAATATAAAATTCTAAAGAAATAATGTTGGTAGTGTTAATAAGACCTTATAAGACCATATAAGTTTAGATTTTATTAGGAAGGTAAGCTTTCAGATAATAAGAAAATTATAAATCACAAAGTTATATTTAGGGCAACAAAATACATGTAATTACAATAATTTGCTTACACATAACTCATTAATTATGTTTTGAAAGTAATTATAATTTCAATCACATAAGTGTTTTTTTGGTTAAAAAAGTTGAATGCTTTTTACATTTTTGCTTTGAATATTGTTTTATAACATAAATAAATGCCTTTTAACATAAAGAAATATCTTATATGTTGCTATAATCTCATATACCCCATATGGTAAATGCGCTATCATAAAGTAAAGTTAAGCCAAAAAAAATCTGTCAAACTATTTTTTTCTATTTACTCCTTCCTTTAGTTGATTCCCCCCCCCCCTAAAAATACTTAATTTATTCATTCAAATTATTTGACCTCTTCCTTTTTTTCTAGCATGTGGGGAAATGCTTCTGTCACTATAAAAATAAATTAGTTCTAGTATAGATTAAACCAGTGTTTCTCAAACTGTGGGGCGCGCCCCCCTGGGGGGGCGCGATAACCCTTCAAGGGGGGCGCGAGTATATTGAAAATAAAAGGTTAAAAAAAATTAATTTATACTGGAATAAAGCAAAACAAAATACTTTTTGATATAATAAAAAAATACAGATTTACATTGATATGATTTATATATATCATCTGGTGAAAAAAGGTCACATCAAAAATAAAAGATTCTACTTTGAACGCTCATTAGCTATCTTTGATCCTATAACTAAATAAAAAAAATATTTTGTTTGCTTTGCTGTAACCTTACGACGAGAAATTTTTTTATTAGGTTTCTTTTTTAACCTAAGAGATATTACTTTTGCTTACTTTCGAACTTACTGGTATGTTTATCTGCATCCCTTTTTTTAGGGAAGTTGTGTAAATTATATAATTCTGTTGCACTTTTTTTCACAATGTGAAAGAGTTTTATGATACATGGATAAGCATATTAAGCACTTTGAAGGATTAATTCGCCAAGATTTATTTTTATGAGTATACTGAAACATATAATACAAAAATCGTTAATTCTGTGTGTGTGTGTGGGAAAACTGTTTATTTGTTACCAATGACCTTGACAGAGATTCCTCCAATATGAGTCTTAATGGGAGCTAAAATGAATTGATCACATATCTCCTTTTTTGGGAATGGTAAACGTTTTTTTTAGAATCTTAAGGTACTCTTGTTAAGACAAAGTTCCCGGCGCGACCACTTTTGTTAAAAAATATTTTCTTGAACATGATGCATTTTCCCCAATGAATAACTTAGTGGTTTTAATTGTGATGTTGTACGACTGATTATAGTTTATAAATGTAAACGAGCAGAGTATAAAAAAAGAATTGGGCATCTGTGATCTCTCTGAAAGGAAATGGAAGCTGATCAAACAAGGGAAACACTTGCTGAAATAATGCATATTAATCATGTTAGCGAAAGTAAATTTGAGAAAAGCAATAAACATGAAACGAAAGGAAAATTTTCAATAGCTACATTAAGAATTTTATCAAGAAAATATGAAGCCATAAGTGTACCGCAAAATGCACTTCACTTCAATAATGTGAACAAAATGTGACAGTTTTGCTTGCAAATAACTTTCCTGCAATGTTAGCGAAAAGTATCTGTGATTTGTGTCCTTTATTAAGGTCACGCACATTTGGAATAATTTAGTTCAGTTTTATTGGATATTTTCTCAAATTATGAAAGACAAATTGAAAAATCCTTGAAATAGGTAAGTATATTTTCTCTTAGTTAAATTATTCACTAAAATTGTGATTTTCATCTTGTATATTGAAAATAATTATAAAAAAAAAGAATTGGGGTGCATCACTCCCCGCGACCATTAACGTTAGTATCGAGTGCACATCTGATCCCGGGATAAACATTTTGAAGTTTTCTCGCTTTAAATATTAAAAAAATAACACAATTGTTATTCATTGGAATTTTATATTTTTTTTATTACTTAACATTTTTTCTAAATGCTAATTCTGCGAGGCTTAAAATTACAGTTCGTTCAAAACCGTTAATAATATGAGTATTCATTTCAATAAATCATTTTACATTTTTGTATACATCGTCATGCACTTGTTTTTACTCTCCTTACAATTAAGCTATTATATCAAGAATAATGTATTATCATTTTTTAAAAAAAAATAAACTAGTGTTAAGAGTGGGTACTTCAGCCAGTATAAGAGCAAGTTTAATAATTATTAGTGACTTCCACGGGCTTGTCTTACAGAGCTAAGTTTTTCAAAGGAAGGCTAAAAATTAGAAATTGACACTCAGAGTTATTTTTTGATATTTAGCTCAGATCTATATTTTGTCTTCAAAGTAGCCATCGCAGAAAATCCGGATTCACAAAGGTATGATGTTAAAAGTGGTAATAGTATACGAAATGCTTTTGTTTTCAGTGCAGAAAATTCAGCATCCACCTCTGTCCAGAATTCAAAGAGTGATTTATTACAAAATTGCCCTTTAATTTCGTCACTGGATGTGAAATCTATGAATCTCTTTTTCGGCAGTTGAGAGCCCTTCTGAAGTATTTTGAAATGGATCCCTAACACATTCGTAACTTGCTATCAATTTGCCTTCGTCTGTGTACTTGTTGACGCTTTATTATCGTCGAATGCTCGCTGCGATTTAAAAATATATCTATGATTTTCTTTTAATCCGCTGCCGTAAATACTTAATACCGTGAATTACAATTAACGCGGGAATTATGAAATGTACATTCAAGAGAGATTCGGTATCTAATCGATTCAGCCAAGACTGACTAGAATTTTACGAAGTACAGCATTTTTACATGTTTTGTGCAGACGTCCGTTAGGTTGCCTAGACTCTCGTGAACGTTCGCGAGAATGCCAGATGTAATGGATATAATAAAGAGCAACACACACACATAGATTAGGCTATTTTTTAATGACATATATACTTTTAGAAATGGATCTTGAAGGAAATAAATCTTTAATTAAATATTATTTCTCAATCTGTTTCAATTTAAAAATTAGAGAAAGAAAAATAACATAATTATAACCTATTACTTAAAAGTAATTTATTTAAAATATATATTACTTAAGTATTAAATTTTTTATATATGTTACTCTTATCTTATTAATTTGTACGGTTTATAATTAAGATCATATTATAGCTTTAGCGTCAAAGTACATTTTTATTGCATTCAATATATTATTATTATTATTAATTGGATCGCCATTATTGAAAGTTTGAGAAGCACTGAAATAATGTTTTATTTTCTTATAAATGAACTCGTGCAAAGAGTGGGTACTTCAGCCGGTATACTTTTAATGTTTCAGTGTGTGTGTGTGTGTGCTGCACAGAGTATTTTATAACTAATTAATTAATACTGAATTAAGAACATGTTTAATAAGTATTAGCGACTTCCATGAGCTTGTGTTTCAGAGCAAAGTTTTTCAAAGTTTTTTAGAAATTAACCCTCTGAGTTCTTTTTCTATATTTAGCTGATATCTATATTGTCTTCTTAGCAGCCACAGCATTTTGCAATATTTTCCAATTTAAAAATTAGAGAAAGGAAAAATGACATAATAATTATCCTATTGCTTCATTTTTTTTGCTTAAAAGTAACATATGCAAAATTTAATACTTATGTTATTAATTTGTACGGTTTATAATTAAGATCGCGTATTGTAGCTTTAGCGTCAAAAAGTGCATTATTATTGCATTCAGTAATTTATTAATGTATAAGGGGGGCGCGATAAAAATTGTGATTGAAAAGGGGGGCGCCAGTATTGAAAGTTTGAGAAGCACTGGATTAAACTTTTTTCATTAAAATTTAGTATTCACTATATTATGAACGAGGCAATGAATTGCTTAGTTATTAGTTGTAGAATTTCTTAGTACGATAGATGAGTCTTATTATTTGTTTTTAGCATTTAACTTCCTCCAAAGCATTTTTTGATACATACATTATTGTTTTTAGCTAACTTTGTCGAAAACATTTTTGAAAAAACTTTTTTTTTAAAAAGTTTTTATAATTTAAGAAACTTGACTTAGTTTCCTATTGATTCATTGAATAATAGATCATTATCGAACAAAGATAAATGCACGTATATGGTATTAAAGAAATAAGCTCTAAAACCTTTTGTATTTTTGAAACTATTTATTGTTTTAAGATGTTTTTACTATATTAAGGGACGCATCTGCTCCGCATGTGTATGTTTTGGCAGGGATGTCTTAAGGCATGGGCCAACAGGGCCCGGGTCTCGCTCTCGGTGGGGGCCTAGGTTCGTATTGGCCCTACTCAGTCTAAATTATACCATGATCCAGATAATTTTAATGGTCAAATATTATTCCCGTACATATTTTCCAAAAAACGGGGATTTCAAATTGCACGTCATGTCGTAAACGTGGTAATATCGTATTATTATGTGATGACCGTTGTCCATGTCTAGGCCTAAGCCTCATACCATAAACAATCATTCAACTTATCTAGTCCAAATGCGGCCATCAGTCGAGCCTGGTTTGTGCCAGGTCTTTGAGATTGTGAGTCGTGCATATTTATTTGTTTCAAATTACCGCTTGAACGATTATTTGACAATGAATGCAAATGTCTAATTTTAAAGATCTCAGGTAGAGCCTGCTTTTACATAAGGGCCTAGAGGCTCAAAAAATCTTGAGATTTCTCTGGGCCCCGGGCCTCAAAAAGTCTTAAGACGTCTTGTGACGGGCTCACGCATCTTTTCTGTAACATAACCTTTGGGTTCTTGGACGGCCAAGATTAATGGCAAATCTTTTCCAACCCAAATCCAAGAAGTGAAATGCAGTGTAGATGCAAATAAGATAGTCTTCAAAAGAACAGAAGTTTTAGTAAGCGGGATGACAATTTAGAGAAAGTTTTGTTTGGAAGTGTAATTTGACGGCCTACCAAAGAATCACGGATATCTAGCCATTACTACAAGGTGCATACTATTGCACGCGAGCCCAACAGCCTATCTGAAAGAGATTGAACCTTTGCGGAATTCAAGGTAGGACAGATTATTTGAAATCTGAATTCGTAATATTATTAGAATTGAAAGTAGGCGGATAATATAATTATTTAGATAAGTGATCCAATTGCGTGATCTGTTTTAGCTACAGCTACATGTTTCGGTTTATTCTCACTTAATATAAGTTTGTTCAATATATTAGAAATTTAAGTTAAACTCTTAATAAAGTCATATTAAGAATTCTAAAATGTCTATTCATTTCGAGAGCCCCCCACCTCTAATTCACGCTGAAAACCCAAGATATGGTCGCCATAGATCGACCATATCACAGTCTCTGTGTTTGAGTATCAATATTCATACATTCAGAAGCTACTTTTAAAAGAACATTACTGTAGAGAAAAATTAAGATCAACCAAATCTTACAGAAAATTAGACTTAAAATGATTTTATAGTTGTCTTATTAGGGAAAAAATGATGTAGAAAACAACTTGGAATGTAATAAAAACTTACCTCAGTTTGTAACTTTTCTAATTTAGCTACTTGCCGCTTTTCCGCTGCTTCCAATTTAGCGATATCCTTGTTCTGAGCTTCAATTGTCTGCAATAGTTCATCAATTTCTCTTGCATTCTCATTGATAGCCTGATTTATTTCGAACTTCCATTCGTCAATAACTCTCTGGCAGTCTTCGGGATTGGGAGCCTATAACGGAAAAAAATTGTTCAAATCACCTAACTGATTATATTCTAAAAATGTTGTAGATTTTTTAAAAATAACGTGCAATTGTGTGTCCTTTAAGTGAAATCAAGTCTGCTTTTTGCTATGTTCTTGCTGAAAAATTAAAATATTAGACAAAATATTTAAATTATGTGCAAAAAATAAGGAATTATAAATTTTATGAAGTAGAAAAACATGGACGAAGAATATTGATGCTAGTGATTCAAAGCGAAATATCACTAGAAGTAATTCAAGAGTGGGCAAATAGTGGCCCGCAAAGTGTTTTTGTGGCAGCCTAGACAGTTATATAATCAAATAGACCGAAAATGTTCTCTATATTTGGGTCAATGCATATTTGTGAGCAAAGGTTTTCATACACGAAGAGCAACAGGAGTAAATACCGGGTGTTTCTGAATGAATATTGGAATTTTAACACTTTATAGTATTTTTTACGTATAACCTAAAAGTATAATTCATAATTCAAATGAAAGAGTAACTGAAACAGTTTTACCTACAAGCTTACAAATGTTCAATGCGAGCCCCATTCGTTACACGGTGCACATCAAGTCGATAGGCGAGTTCATCCCAAACTTTGTCCAGTGTGTCCGAGGTAATTCTTGCAACAGCTGCCTCAATCTTGTGTCTTAAGTCTGGAAGGTCAGTTGCAAGCAGAGGCACATACACACAATTCTTAATGAAATCCCACAGATAAAAATCGCATGGTGTCAGATCGGGTGAACGTGGAGGTTATGCGAAATAAGCTTTATCGTGAGGCCCTTTGCAGCCAATCTATTGGTCGGGTACAATGATGTTGAACTAATCGCGGACTGAGAGATTCCAGAGAGATGGTACACCTCTTGCAGCCAAATGAAGTTATCTGGTTCACTTTCTTCCAATTCAGGAAATAGCCATAATTGTAGAGCCTCAAGATAGGCAGAACCAGTTACAGTTGTTTCTCCGAAAACGAAAGGTCCGTACACTTTCTGCCGAGATATGACACAAAAAACATTTGATTTAGGTGAGTCTCGTTGCAATTCTAGCACCTCGTGAGAATTTTCTAAGCTCCAGATGCACGCATTATGAGTTTCTGTTCACTAGTCATTTTTTTACTAGCATGCACACTAACGAAAAAGAGGGGGGAAATTAACATACGTTTCGCGCGCATGCGCCTACATGCCAGCAAACAAAACGGTTTCGGTTGCTCTTTCATTCTATGTATGAATTATACTTACAGGTTATATGTAATAAATACTATAAAGCGTTAAAATTCTGATATTCATTTAGCCAACACCTGTATGGATGCAAATTGTCTGGCATTAACTTGTAGGCTGTGATAAGAATTTCACAACAAGCAGCCTCTTTCCTGATCGCAAAAAAATTGTAGAAAAGTGCGATAGAGTATGTATGCCTCTCATTAAACTAATTCTAAAATTAAATGTTCACAGTAAATTGAATAAAACTGTCACTAATTTATTTAACTTATATGCATTGATATTTGATGGTACAGTTAAAACCTTTCCTGAGATGCAAAGTTAACTAATAAATGCAACCATTTTATACAGGTGTCGCCCTCCGGTAGCCTCCGTGTCATAACTTTATTACTTTCTTAAATACTTCTAAAAAAAATCAATACAAACATAATTAAATCTTGATTAACACATTTATCTTGATTAAATATAATAATCGAATAAGAATCAAACTACCATGTCCGTTGTTTCTCTAATAAATCAGTTCAAACACAGTCTCAAGAGACTATCTCTTCTACTTTCTTACAACAGACCACGTCTGTGGTCGCTCTCTCACCGAAGGAATTCCATTTCCTCCGGTCCAAAACAATTCAATGCCTCCTCTTCCCAAACACGGGACTCTCTCCTTCTCTGACCGTACTCTCCGGGGTTAATCAAGCAAACTTCTCTTCCGAAACACATTAACCCTATCGAAGCCGCTCCGAGATTCGAGCCAACATTCCATACTCTCTCGCCAACAGCAGTCTCAGACACTATTCTCCGCTTCCACAATGTGACCTTTGAGTTACAACAATTGCTCACCCCGATGTAGTAAAATCCATTTTAACCGGCTTGATGGCGTACTTGGTTAGACACTCGCTTTGTACGCTCAAGTTTGCGGGTACGACTCCGGCACAAGTAAGTGGATTTCCATGATGATGTAAAATACCGGCAAAGTCCTCGCCGCATGATTATGCGGCACGTTAAAGATCCTTAGAGTGCTTGTTTGGCTTGAGCGCTCTTGAAAATTTTTTATTCCTGTAAAATTTTGCATCCTCTGGGTATTAAACTGGGCGTCAGAATCACATTGTGGCGATTGGTATTAACCCCTATATGGTACCATACTAAAAAGTGATACAAGTTCCCGGGAATGTACTAAGTTTGCAGTGGTAATTACCAATTCACAGCCCCATTTGAAAGGAAGAAAAAAAGTTTAGATTTTTTGCCCCCTCTTTTACAAACTTGGTTTTGACTGCTTATCAAACACCGTTCTTAATTTTAAAATCTTTTTCACTTTTCATGTTTTAATCCCCACCACTATAAACTGTATAATTTTCAACTTGAGATGCCAAGCCAAAAAGTATAGTTTCATATAGCTCTGAAGAAATTTTGATATTACTTGTATTTTGAGTATCAAATAAGTTTTTTCTCTGGTAGAAAATTTAGTAGAAAATGTATTTTGAGATTTGCTTTTATAATTCCTCAGTAAGTTAATTGAAGTAAAATATATTAAGTCTTTAGTATTTTTTCCTATATGTTTCAGTAGAATTGAAATTAAAATAAAATTTTGCAATATAAAGGTTTTTAAAGGAAAAAAAAATTGAGACAAGAGAACAGAACGAATTAATGAAAACTGATGTAATAAACTTCAAAGTACATTTATGAAAGTAATGAAGCAGCTTTCATATTATGAAATGACATTATTCATTATTTAGATTGCCTTACGATTAATTGAATTGAATATTTAATAGTTAATTAGGATATTTTTTTCTATTTGAAAACTTTTACACTTGCTACTAGGGATTGCAATATCGGACCAAAAGTTCAATACTGGTATTCCGTATTAATACCGGTTGTAGAAATTTTAGAAAAAGAAAGAAAGCACAAACGTTTTTTTTTTTACCAGTTTTACTAGAGTGTTAATATCACAAAATTCATTTGTAACTTATAAATTATAACAGTATATAAAGAATCACTAAAAAGTAAAGAAACATCTTATTTATTTAAATCACAAAAAAACGTGTAAATATCACTATTCAGTCTGTGATATATTACAAATTTATGATTTTTTATGTTCTGTAAAGTTATTCTCTTATTCTTTATTACGGGTAATTATTTATGAGTATATATAAAACTTGTCTGAAATAATAGTCTGAAAAACTTGAACCCTAAAGTATGATACGCAAATACAATGTGAATTACAAACTCACCAATTTAAAAAATATCGAAATATTACGCCCTTTCTTCTCAATTACAACCTTGTTTTCATAGATACTAATACAATGATAATTTTGCCCCCCTCCCCTCCTTGGATGATTCACATATTTTATTACTTCTCTTTATTGTACGATACAACTTTATATTCACAGTCTAATTAATTTCGTCCGTTAGGGAGACATAAAAACAAAAACGTATACTATTTCGCTATGTTGGTGTTCCCTGAACATATTGTTACGTAGATCCGAGGGTTCGGAGATTTTATGCAAAACAATCACGAAGAAAATAAACAGTTCTTCAAGAGCGATGCGAATTTATTAACAAAAATCCAATCCTTTAAATACAGGATTCAGCAGCAATATTCACAGAGTAAGTCTCCGAAGGTCTTCACACCTTCAACAGCAATCAAACACAATAACCAGTGTTTAAAAATACACGTATGTAAAAGATTATTCACAAGCACAGCCGAGTTAATCGCTAGTCAAAACAATCCTCACTACTCGCTGGTTTAATCAAGACTCCTCGCCGTCCCGGTGAGCATCTTATTTATAGGCGCGACAGAAACTTCCAGAAATATAGCCGCACGTGACATTAGTGGAGAGATCCACTACTTTCTAGAAGATTCCAGAGGGTTCCGAACTCGCCAACATGGTCACTAATGATGCCAAAATGGTCGCCAAAGTCGCCAAATTGGTCTCCAAAAATGATGCTAACTTGGCTCTATCGCCAAGATTTCACCAAGTTCTCATTGAATCGCCATTATAACGTAAGGGGTGGCATTGCTTGTGAATGGTACAATTTTAACATGTAATAAACATAACATAGAGTAATATAAATGCATTAAACACTCAAATACAAATTATTTACACTATTTACACAAATTTCGTAACAATATAGTAGAGACAATTAAAAAAAAATTTTTTTTAGTAAACACAGAAAGACCAGTATTTAAACTTGTGAATGCCGGTATCACAAAATTGTACAAATGGCTCAAAATACCGGTATTCGGTATCCCGGTATTGCAGTCCCTACTTGCTACATTTGTCTTGTCAAATAAAAGATCTTAACAGAGTTTTTATACAAAATATAAACTTTTAAAAAAGGTAAAGTAGTCTTAAAATGATAGTATTGTAAGAGAGTTTTATATAAGAAAAATTAATATTGTAGAAAATGTGAAAATGTTTAAAAATTCAGTTAAAAAGTAACGATTTATGAATAAGAAATTTTGTCCATGCACATTTCCAAATCATTTTCTTAAGCAGAATAAGCAATTATAAACTACTGGAGTTGAATGAGAAAGAAAATCATACAACTATCATAATTTTTAAAATTTTTATTGAGAAAGCTAATAAAAGTTGACAAAGTATCACACAAATAATCTCAAGACAAAACAAATAGCTTTAAACTGGGTTCAACTTAAGCAAAATTTTACAGATTAACCCAAAAATTATTACGAATTTCAAAGGCATTGGTTTGCGGGAAATTAATAATAAATGTGTTTATTCCATCCCATTCATTTTATGAACTTTGAATTGAAGCATAGGTTGGTAATTATTTCAATGAATTATTAGAAATAAAAGAGTGTTTAATAAGAAAATTGTACTGATCACATTGTGTTGAATTCTGAAATTAATTAAATTTTGAGGCAATTATAAATTATTCCCTTCCTGACAAACCAAAAATAAGTTTAATATCATACTTAATTGTCAATTTTTAACCAACGGATTATTCTAATGACGGGGGATAGGAACGAAAACAAAGCTAACACCTAGATGAGAACACAAGCCAACTGTTTCCGACTCAACCTTAATAAGATCATAATTCGAATAATTTCAACGGTCAAATGTTATTTCCGGTTGTATTCTCTGAATAACTGGGAATTTTGGACGATATGTCAACTGGCTACTTGGCATGACCGTCGTTCATGTACAAGCCTAGGTCTACCACCATACACAATCATTACTCATCCAGTCGAAAGGCAGCAGTCGGTGGAGTCTTGCACATTTATCGGTTTCGTGTTATTGTTTGTACGAGTATCTGACAACGTATGCTATGTACTGTCTACTCTTAAGGGTCATAGGTGGGGCCTACATTTGGGTAGGGTCTCAGGGCCTTAAGAAGTCTTAAGACGTCCCTGAATGAGAAATATGTAGCATGTTTGACTACACAATCACTTTTTAGAACGGAAACTTATTTCAAATCGCGACTATACCTTTCCAAGAAATTCCAACCGCTAATATTCAAGCTTTTTGCTCAATTTCCTTTTATGCTAAATTGGATATTGTAGAAGTAATCTTATTCTGACATTTTCAGTATTATGCTTATTAAAATACATATTTATTAAAATTGCAATTAAAATTTTTCACGAAATCAGCACAAAGCATATAGTTTGTTACAGTTAGCCGCACCATAGGAAATCTACCATAAATGCAACACCCTGAAGGGAGCATGCAAATAACATGAAATTCACAACATGCATTAGCGGAGGGGAGATATGCAAATGATTAGAATTTCAGCGTAGACACACATCACGCACGCCTGTGGCGCCACCTCAAAACGCTATTTAAGGCTTGGGGATTTCGACGATTTCAAGTTCGGCAATTGTGTTTTTCTTGTGGTTTTTCAAAAAACGATCAGTTATGTCTCGCAGAAAACAGCTATCAGCTTTTGATCAAGTATCCGAGTTCGACAGAGGAAGGATAGTGGCCTACCGAGAGTGTGGATTATCTTTCAGGGAAATCGGTAGTCGTGTTGGACGAAACCAAACAACTGTAATGCGGATATGTAACCGTTGGATGCAGGAGGGTACGACGGACCGACGTGATCGATCGCATCCACCTTAGTGCACCACTTCACGAGAGGACAGGCAAATTGTGCGCATGGCAGTGACGGATCGCTCAGTCACATAATGAACCATAGCACAGCACATTGAGTCTGTAACGCATCATTCAGTGTCTGCGTGTACCATTCGACGCCGTTTACAGCAGAGTGGTCTGTCCGCAAGACATCCATTGCTTGGTATACCCTTGACGTAGAACCACAGACGTCTCCGCCACCAAGGTGGAATGGAATGAAGTTGTCTTTACTGACGAGTGACGCATCTGTCTGCAACACCACAATGGTCGGATTCGAGTCTGGAGACACCGTACAGAGAGGATGCTGAACAGCTGCGTTATGCACCGTCACATTGGTCTTGCACCGAGTATTATGGTATGGGGCGGTATTGGATATCACTCTCGCACTCCTCTAGTACGCATTGCCGGTACTTTAAACAGCCGGCGTTACATCACCGAGGTGTTGCAGCCCGTTGTCCTTCCTTACCTTCAGGGCTTGGCCACAGCCATATTTCTACAGGATAATGCACGACCACACTTGGCACGCATTGTCCAAAGGTTCTTCGTCAATTACCATTTTGAATTGCTTCCCTGGCCGGCTCGCTCTCCAGATCTTTCGCACATAGAAAACATCAGGTCCATGGCTGCTCAACGATTGGCCCAGATTACACCCTCAGCTGCCACACCAGATCAACTTTGGCAACGTGTGAAAGCTGCTTGGTCTGCTGTACCCCAAGAACACGTCCAAAGTATCTTTGAATCAATGCCGAGGCGTGTAGCAGCGGTGATCTCTAACAATGGCGGCTACTCTGGCTACTGATTCTGGCAGGAACCACACTTCACAGAAGTCTATAAATTTAATCATTTGATACTTGGTCAACATGTTATCTACAAAATAAATTTTGTTGTGGTATCTCTTGTCTTTCTTGGTGTTGCATTTACGGTGGCCAGCAGTGTATATTAAATCGAATTTAATCAAAAGAAAACAAAGGTTCTATTGCATAAAAGTCTTTTAAGATCAGTATTAACCTACGCATGGGAAACTTGGTTCATGTCTTGAACAGATGAGATAATGATAAGTATCTACGAAAAGAAAATTTTAGGATTTATTTTTGGAGGAATTCTGGAAAATGGTATGTGGCGAAGGAGATCAAATTTAGAGCTCTGCCAATCATATAAAGAACCTGACATTGTTAATTTCATCAAAATACAACGAATAAAACCATCTTCAATGCCCAACCAATTGGCGCACGAAGAAAGGGCAGGCCAAATTTTAGAAGGATTGATGGCCCAGATCTCCTAGTTTTGAGAACTAAGAATTGGAGAACACTTGCAAGAAGAAGGCTGGCCTGGAAAAGGCTTCTTGAGAAGGCCAAGGCCCACCCTGGGCTGTTGAGCCACTGAGGGAGGAAGTAAAGAAGGAAATAAATAAATAAAAAAAAATATAATGGCAGTTTCATCTGGTATTATTTAAGTGAAGAAATTGATTAGAAAACAAAACAAATTTAATTTATTATGATTTCTGAAAATATCAGTGATAAGAGCACAGATCTTTCTATCGGGGAAGAGGTTTAGATTCTAAAAAACAGGTAGACGAAAACGTCATGTGGGTAATCTCTATGGTAAAAATTAAAGGTCTGTTGGTTTATGTGGAAAGAGAGGGATGGAATCCCAACCCTCCCCCTTGAGTATGCCACTGGAAAATATTTAAAGCCCACTTTAATGATTCATTTGTATTTTTTCAAATCTTTACCCCCTTGATATACCAATAAACTAAAATTTCATGCGTCTGAAAAATACAATTCGATTTGGTTCAATTGTATAATTATGTGTAGGCCTGGAAACAAAACATTTTATTTAGGAATATGCATTGCTCTATAACAGTTCGAGAGGTGGAGAGAGACTAGCGCATTCGAAACAAAAAAAAATCGACATGATTCACGCCATCTATCGGAGACAGTTCTTGACGCATGGGATATGTCAGTCAACAATGACGTCATACCTCAGGAAAGGATGGGTTTAAGTAATATTTATAGAATTTATATTTATTTTCCAACATAGGAGGAAAAGTACAATACCAGAGAAGAAAGCCTTTCATTATTTTTAGCTCTTTAAGATGCATTTGATAGCATTCAAATCAATAAACAAGTATAAAAAGTCTAGATTTGAGGAAAATGTAAAAAAATTCATAGGATTAACGTTATACTCACGAATTCAAACTAGCCGATAAAAGAGCGCCTTAATTGAAGTAAAAAGAAAATTACGCATGCATACTAATCCACTCGGTATATAATAAAATAATCTAAAATTATTCATCCACTCTCACGGTACTTACCATATTAAGTAAAGGTTGCTATGTTAGTACAGAAGATCGATCGCACTTTATGGAAATGATTTTGATAGTTAAATTTTATCAATAAATACAGTATTTTTTGTGGCAATTTGCTTCTATCTGATAGCCTTGATTCTTAACAATAGCTCTAGCTGGAATTTTTTATGAAAGTAAACTTTTTCTTAGTACTGGCTTGCAAATTTCACTCCATTCCTCTTGAACTGTTTCCCAAAGTCCGTTCAGTGTTCTTGGATACCGTTTTTCAAACGCTCTTTTTAATAAACCGAAACACAAAACTCCATTAGAGAAGCGTAGGATATTTCATCGAATGGGATGCTCTTTATTCCTGTTTCTTTGCTAAGTACGCGGCAGTTGACTTAGACGTGTGACTAGAGGTTTCGTCCATATGAAGCTCTTTATCAATGTTCTTTCCATATAAGGTTGGAATTTCTTCTTCGAAAATTGGTTCTAAAATATTCTGCTGATAATAGAGTGAATTAATATTTGCTTTACTTGAGACTTGTTTGATTTTTAATATGCCGTAGTAACCAAGTCCTGCAAATATCATGAACCTATTTGTGAGAAATTTTCTGTACACTGACGAAGCTATTTCGTATGGTCATTTCCGTCAGTTGAGAAATAGAAAAATGATTTTCCTTCATTACATTCACTTAAATATACCCATGCCTCCTCGAGTGTTACAATAAATTTCCATTTTTCGGCAGATAGGTTTATTTTATATAATTTTCTACAATTTGCTTTTCTTTCAGCAATATGTTTTAAAAAAGGAGACGAGCTTTAGGTTTATACATCTTTTTTAAAATCTTTATGAATGATTTTAATAATAGTGTCGGGGAAGACATTCCTAGTTTCGATGCAATTAATCTTTGAGTCAACGGATTTTCTTTCAGGATCAGAGACTTCATTTGATACCTGCCTGTGTTTGAACAGTCTTAGGCTGAAGTGTCATGATCCTGTTTTAATTTTTACTTTTAGTTAGACGTGTGGTTTTTTCCCTTTCAAAATTCAATATATTATAAATACCTTTTATTGAAATGCAATAACCAAGATTTTTACACAGTTTTATAATTTGTTAAAACGAGTAATTCTCCTCGGAAAGCGTAATTACGTAACCTTCGAGCCATATATCAATTTTAGGAGCCATTTTTAAAATAAATATCTTATTTAACATTCCAATCAAAAGAAAATATTGGCAGACGATTACTCTGAAGTTGACAAAGTTTAATTTCAAAATTCGAATGAGAAAATGAATTACGAAATCATTTCCATAAAGTGAGAACGACTTTCTGTAAAGGTTGGGTTTTACAGGCAAAGTCCACTTCCCAGCGTGAACTTGAAAAATAACACAATGGCAACCACAGAGGATTAACGAGGAAAACCAGATTGGAGACTATCACCCTTCAGGACAAAACTGAAAAAATATGTTATCACCAAGGAATCATTGATAAGGCTCAAGAATCAATCCCTCTAGAATATTCCATGAGACTATATTAAAAACCTTTTCAACAAAGGTCAAGCCGGTTCAGTTCAGTCGTGTACGATGATTGCGATAATAGAGAGAGATTGCTATAGTTAGAGAGCAATTGCTGGAGGGTTGTAAGGCTTGTTTATAACAAGTGCGATTTGCATTATTGTAAATAATCTGTTATAATATTTCTTTGTGCATATGCGTTGATTTGTCCTCGTGAAGCTATCTGTTTGTCCTTGTAAATCAATAAATCTGTTATCATTCAAATAATTGTAGTCGTCAGATGTTCCCCCTCCCCCACAAATTTGAAACATTATGTATTTTTTTATTAAAATGTTATTTTAAACCTTTATGACGTACCTTTCCACCGCCTTCAATCACCTCCTTTATTCCCTGTTCTAACATGGAATTAATCTCCGCTCGTTTGGAAAATTCTACAATGTTCTGCATGCATTTTTCCTCTCTCTCGACTTTATCCCTGGCGTAGTTTCCCAGCCGCCTTTGTAGTTCTTCATTTTGTAGCCGTTCTCTCTGTATTTCTTCCTTCATGCTACTGTTAAGAGATTCCGATAGAGCCACTCTTTTTCGTAAATCTGCCTGAAAGCGGAATAAATTTTTTTAAGGAACTTATATAATATACTTGCTCAGTAAGAGAAACTTACTTCACCTCCTGCGAAATTTCATTACATACTTCTTTGCCAGATGGAAGAGTGTGCGATTTCTGAAGTTATTGCAGATTGTCGGAATGGTTTAGGGAATCTAGATTAAATTAAATGTAAGGGTTTTTAATCGATTAAAAACATTATTCCTATAATGTATTGAAAATTAGTTCCAAAAATATTCGCAATGTTCGAAAATAATTTTAAAACTGTTTCTACAGTTTTGAAACGATAAAAATGATCGCTAAAAATGATCAACCTGACGTAAGAGCTTAGGGCCCAGAACTACTAAGTGTAAAATTTATGAGTTAATTTTGATATGTTAATTCTGATAATTCTTTTAGCAGATGAAGATAATAAGGTGTATGAATTAAAGTATTCATTTTTGATCAATTTAGAACTAATACACATTGGAACTCATAAAATATTTATGATATTTCAGAGGACATTTTGCAATAAGTTCTGAGTGTTATCTAAGTGATCTATTATCAAATCATATAGCTCAGGCTATAGCTAGAGAAGATGAAGAAACTGAAGACAATTATGATTAGGTTAAATATTTGCTTATAAAGCAATCTAAAATGACTCATTAAACTCTTTTGACTGAACTTTTTGTGAATCATAACAAAAACCCAGAAATTAGCCTAACTTTACATATAAGGGGCATTTAAATGAAACCCGGTCGCTACTGGAAAGTAACGGTAACGATTTTATTAACTCAAAAATGTAGATATACACAGTACACATACTCAAAAATAGTCGCCAAAACTGTTGGCCCATTTATCCCATTGCGACACTAGCCGGTCGATTCCATCTTTGAAGACGCTAGTAGGCTGCTGTCTGATCCAGGCCTGTACCCAGTCACACACTTCGTCTTCCGGTGCGAATAGCTCGTTTTAGAGGTCCAAAAACAGAAAAATCACACGGTGAAAGATCTGGACTGTACGGTGGAAACTGCTGCAATGTCGTTTTCACCGCATTGTCCGTGTGTGTGTGGACATTATCATTCAGAAGAATAACGCCAGTGCACAACATGCCTGAGCGTTTTGACTTGATGGTTCGTCTAAGGTTGTATAAAGTGGCTTGGTGAAGCTGGGCATTGATAGTGGTTCCCCATTCCAGGAACTTGACAAGCAGTGGGCCCTTGTGGTCAAAAAAGGACATCATAGCCTTACCAGAACTAGTGTGCACGGCTTTTGATTTCTTTGGAGATGGTGAAGTCGCGCGTTTTCACTTTTTGCTCTGACGCTTGCTTCCCAGTTCAAAACGGTAACATCATGTGGCGACAGAAACCCGTATTCCTCCTAATGATAACGTTGCAGATGACTCAAAGACAACGCCATTCGAGTATTGCACTGTTCGGCGGTCAGTTGGTGGGCAACACACTGCGCACATTTTTTTCGAAAGTTCAAGTGTTGATGTATTTTGGTATGAGTGGTGCACAGGCTAATATTCAGTAACCAATGGATCTCGTCCAAGTGGATTTTGCGGTGCTAATCTTTTGCGCCAAGACCAACAAGTCTAAGACTACCAAGACTAATCTTTTGCGCTAAGACCACCAAGTCTAAGACTACCAAGACTAATCCTTTGCGCTATTCCACAACACTTGAACAACACAGACTGTACTCACCGTACACAGCCTTCATTAGTCGATGCATTTTACAGCCTCCAACTCCCTCCACCGCTAAAAATCAAACATTCCTCGTTGTTCCTTCTTTTCACCTGTATGTTCAGTATTGGACGATAACTTGTGTGACCATCTTTTCTTCGGTGTGAAACCACAGTGTCGCTATGAAACGTCAAACGTTGAGCACGCTTCAGTATCTCTACTGCTAGATGGTGCCACCATACATGCAGTTACGTGGTGCCACCTTACGTGTAATGCAAAGTTAGATGCACTGACCAGGATTCATTTAAATGAACCTAATACAAAACTAAAAACCATTTCACAGAATGAATATTGGGAGTAGAAGCCTTTAAACTATTATCAAGCTTAGTAAGTTGCGATCAAGTTACATGAGGACCATCAGATATAAAAGATCATTTCATCAATGACTTGTTATAGAGAAAAACATTTAATACTGAGTTAGATGACTATGAAAGTGTGAGAATGAGTACTAAAAACAGAGCATGTTACAACACAATCGAATAAATCTTTATACCATAGATACTCAGCAGACTATTTTCATAATACAGATAATAGATGAATTTACAATTATTCCAAGACTACATTTCCGCTTATTAATCCACAGAATTAAGAACATATTCCTTAACTACTATCAAAGTGAAATTCGACGAAACTGTCTTTTCTGTATTGATTAATAGTGGAATCACAGTAAATTTTATTCCTGAAGATGAAATTCATGAAAGAAAAAGAATTGAAATAGCAGGAATTGGAAAAAACAGCATAAAACTATTAGACTAAGACCCACGAGATTTTCAACCTTTAATTCCTTAAAGCTTTTTACTAATATGGCCTATACGTAAAATTTTAAAATGGAATCTGCGGAGGTGTCGAAGGAAAAGAACTGTGCAATCTTGAATGAGAACCCCTCCTGGGTTCCTGAAGCTCCTAGAAAAGCTGCTGTAGCTTATTTTAGACCTTTGACAGGACATGTGACTGTCTGAGATCCCATCTCTACAAATCCTCTTTTTATCGCCGACTCACCGGACTGTACTCTGTGTGACTCTGGTCAACCTATAACCGCTGAACATTTGGTCGTGTGTTCTGCCTTAATTAGTCTTAATTAAATTGTCAAAAAAGACTGGAGAGCATGTGCACTAATGGCATAGGTGCTATTGTAGTGTGTGGAATTTGTAAAATAAAATGAAATAAAAATTAGATGCTTTGACAAAATGGTTACTATCTATCATTACTATTAACATTTTGTAGTTTCCATTCATATGATCATCTTTGTATTTGTAGTAGGTATTTAAATTTTTAAGCATGCCAAAATATTTTCCTCTCAAAACTACATTGAAATCACTGAAAAAGATTCAGATGATGATGCACGTGTGTCATACATGCAAAATTAAATGTTCTTTTAAAGGGGTCTTGGTTAAGCGCAGTAATGATAAAAAAAAATTAAGCACAGCTAAAGTTAAAGAATAGCCAATTGTTCAATGGGAAACAACAAAAATAATCCAAATGTCAAAAAACACTGAACGAGAAAGGAGAAAAATCAAGTTACAAAGAAGGAACATATACGAATGGATTTGAATGGAAATTATCTTCTTCATTGTTATTTAAAGGAACACCATGAAAAGAGACAAGGAAAAAAAAGTAATCCAAATGCCAATCTTGTAGAGAATGGGATTTAGTAACACTCTGAAGAATATAGAGATCCCTATAAGAGTAAGACAACACATAAAAGTTAGCAGAATTCCATTACTTAAAAAGTTTGACTTCGAGATGCGATAAAAATAAAGTTGCTTTTGAACGAGAAATGCATTAAAAAAAAAGACTTGCCATATGAGTAGAAAATTAGTTAAAAAGTACAAAATTGGTGAACTCAAGGTAATTAAATGAACATAATTCAAAATTAGTTTGAAGATACATCTAAAACATGAAGGATAATATAATATAGTAAGCTGCAAAAATCAAGACCACTATAATGCAAGAAAAATTGGTCAACCAAATATTACAATTACATCAGCTGACTTAAAAATTATTGATTAGTTTCGAGGTCGGAATATCACAAGATGTCTGAATACAAGGATTTAAAATGCTTGTCAACATTATCAAACTTATATGACTGTAGATGGCGCTTTGGCACTCTATACATTATGCTTTGATTATTGGCATTGGACTAAGTTGTGTATTGTCTTTGTAATGAATAGTGACTTGCTGAGTAAACTTCACGTATTTAAATTATAAAGCATTAATAAGCTTTCACTGTTTTAAAAGCTTCTTAAACAAATCATGAGCTCACTCCACTCTTCCCGTATCTATTATTTGTGAGTGTTCTTTTACCATGAATTGTTCTTCGCCAACACTTTCTTCAAAGGCACCAAAAAATGCAGTTCCTTTCTCTAGATACTGGAGGCTCTGCCTGAAATAAGAAAGAAAGTTCGAAAACATTCTACATGTTACAGCAGTGGCCTAGAATGTAAAAATATTTAGACGCATTTTTCCTCCTAGACTGTAAGCTATACTTGGACTTCATTTTTTCGAATATTATTATTCAAGTATTATTTTTAAGCAATGTCCTACATTCGTAATGTAAATTTAGCAGAGTACAAATGAACTTATAGTAAGGTATAATAAACGATAAAAAGGTAAAAATTCTGACAATTTTAATTGACAATTTCGCTTATTACGATTTATTTTTTTTCTTCATATTGTAAAAGGACCAAAAATGCCTTTAATAATCCTGTATACTACAGACAATTTAAAAATGGACTTATGATGAGATTGGAAGAATTGGAATGTATTCCATATCTTAGACCAGTGGTTCTTAACCTCATTCCCTGACTGGGAACATCTGACAAACAGAAACTTACTGGTGGGCGCAGTTGAAAAAAAGTATAACGATTATTCATATTTCTTTATTTTATTGCAATCATAAGCATCATAAACAATATCCTGAACTAAAAAGGTAACAAAAAAATTCAAAATAGTTACATTCAATGCGGTTTTTGACATATTGCATATTATCCATTAATTTTTCAAAGTCAAGCGTATAAGATGATATTCCCAATCTTAATGCATCTTCTGGATTGCTATCGTTAAATCAAGATCTGATTTAAAGCGAGGATCTTCAACGAAAATAACAACTGATAAGACAAAAAAAGAGTAACCAGTACTAGTGGTAACCAAACTGTGTTGCCAGTACAATAATTTAACAGCTTATATTTTATTTCTAAAAGTATGATAAATCTCGAGGCCACATAAAAAATCGTAACGGGCCGTGGGTTGGCCACGGTTGATATTGAAATAGAATATAGCGTACAGTCGCTAGCGAACAAAAATAGCTTCATGGGCACAGGATTAAGCACCCCTTTATTTATTGTAAGTTAATACCGTTGTTATATATCGTCGTATAAAAAAACGTTTCTTAATAGGCAGTGTTTCTACCGCGGTATCTCGGTGCGAATTAAATTATAGAGTTAGAAGGAGTTAGGATTTAAAATCAAGAAAATTTAGATACTTTATCTAAGAAAAAAAATCCTTCTGAAGTTGCTAAGATAACAATCTCGCCATTCTTCTGGAATGCATTAAAATGATTCATAGCAGAGAAAAATTATTTGTATACGACCCACGTCAGTTCAAATATTGTTTTTCTTGTAATCATGCAAATAACAAATATGCAAAAATCCAATAATTAGTGAAAATTCTTGAAAAGCTTTTGTGATCAACACATGTAATTCTCAACATTAAACACGCATTCAGTACCAAGATTTTTATAAAACAATATACAATTCCACTCAAAGATGGAAGAGAAACTTTTAAAATATGCTATGCTGGCCACCCAAAATACACCACCATGAAGGGAGCATCAGGCAGTGTGGAATTTTCACCGTGCGTATACCGCGTCGGGATATGTAAAATATTAGCATTTCAGAGAAGACATATATCATGGGCGCCATTAACGCAAGCAACAAAAGGAATATAAAGAGAGAACAGAATACCATTGTGAAGAACAAGAATTACTTTTCCAAGTGGTTGTTCTGCGTGAGGAGCTTTAATATGCCTTGAAAAGGAATAAAAATCTTATTCGAAATTGTTTCTGAATGACAGAGGAAAAATTATTGCCTACAGAAAATGCGGAATTATAATTTTGAGAAATTGGAGGTCGTGGTGTGTAGGCTTAACCAAGAAACAGTGATACTGATTTGTAATCGATATGTGTAGGAAGTAATAACTGATCGATGAACCGATTGCACCAGCTTCATTATGCAACTGCACATAATAGCAGGCTTATAGTGGTGATGGATCACTTTGTCTTATTAGGAACTATATCACAACAAAAATGATCTGTTACACAATGTCCGTAAGACGTCCATTGTTGTGATTATCTTTGTCACCAAGCTCCCAGCGTTTTCGTCTGAAATGGTGTATTGAATAACGGTCATACACAAACGAAAAAAAATTGCACGATATTATTCATGCAGACGAATCGTACCAAGATTATAGTCTAGAAAAATTACTGAACTGTTACCTTATGCATCGCCCTGTATCCATATTATGGTTACTTATAGTGGGTTTCAAGTCATTTTGGGATCCTTCGCAATGAGAGAGCCGACCAAAAAGCCAAGTCGTCGCAACCGGAAGTCCTTTTAACTCTCAGAAGAGCAATGAGCATTATTTCCACATTCATTGACAAATATACTACCATGACCCAAAAGATCAAGAGCCTTGGAAAGCCATGGGAAACTCTTGGACACTGTGGATCCAATCCCGAGGTACCTGAAGAGAACCGAGTGTGTTGGCCACTTTCGCCTAACCACCAGACACGACTTTTTGGAAGTAAACCTCTACCGGCTTGGCCTAGGTGCTGACGAGGCCTGCCCAATCTGCGGCTATGCCAGAATGGATGGCGACCACCTGCTTCAATGCACTAGACTCGATGAATACCCGACATTGTCAATCGGTAGTGGGAGGCTCGGCGTCAAATGCTTAAGTAGCCAAGGAAAGGCGTTGGATAAATAAAATAAATATTATGGTGGAGGGGGGGGGATTTTTAGATTTCAATCCCACATATTTTTCCCATTACTGCGAGGCATAACAGGCTTACAACAGCCTTTCATTGTTCTGTGAATTTCATATGGACACAACTATCCAATTTCTCAAGAGCCTTATTTTCCAGAAAGAGTCGCTTAAGAGAAGTATTTTTACAAGAAAATCTACTGACTTCTATTTGCTCACATATGCAAAATCAATGGGAAACCTCTATTAGCCTAAACTAATTTTTAACGTACTTTTATCTAGAGAAAATCTGAAACCAGTAATATGTTCTCCAACATTCGATAGACAAACTGATATGGCAGAGAATTTGATGATTTAGGCAAGTATCATGCCGGATGGGAGCGTAGATTGGGGAGGTGTAGGGGTGAAATCCTTGAGTTCTATGATCAGACATGTTGTTGCTTCTCGTTTTATGTTTATGCACGACAACTTTTTTACACATGACTCATCTGGAAAACAAGATTCTGAAAAGTGAGGATTTTCACCGAACAGATTGGCGAGTCGGATTTTAATACTGCATAAGCATAAGTGGGATGCTCTTGAGAAAATCATTTTAACTCGTTCCTACCCTCCCAGAATTACACTCACGGACAAAAAAAATTAGCGCACCAAGAAATAATTGCAGGATCGTAACGAAACTTGGCATGAAGGTACATGTTGGGGAGATATGCAAACGATTAGAAATGCAGCGTGATTGCGCATTACGTATAGCCGCGGTAGAGAGCCTTTAACATTATTCTCCGTGGAGTATAAAACAGGTAACCAAAGCTTGTTTGAATGTGCTGAATCGTTTACAAACCAAGAGCTGAGGTATACATGCCATTACGCCGTTTTCGAAAACAATATAAGCAGCTGTCGCAGTTTGAGAGGGAGAGAATCATCGGCATGATGGAAGCTGGGTGGTCAGCTAGGAGAGTAGCTCGTCAATTAGACCTCTCTGATTGTGTTGTGAGGAGGTGTTGGGACCAGTGGATCCGAGAGATGTCATTTACACGAAGACCAGGCTCAGGACGCCCTCGACAGAACAGTCGTCGAGAAGACCGCCACATCGTAAGAAATGCATGCGTACAGCCAACTGCTTCATCGGCCGCCATCCAGGCAAACAGGCCATCCAGGTTACACCTTCATTAGGATCCCCTGTCTCTTCTCGAACCATACGAATAATACGCGGATCCTATTACGTGCGCTGCGCTTGACGCCTCCGTTTGGAGAGGTGCCAAGCACGAGGAAACTGGACTGAAGCGGAATGGAACCAGGTCGTCTTTAGCGACGAATCCAGATTCAATCTCAGCAGTGATTATAATCGTGTTCGTGTGTGGAGACCCCGTGGTGAACGCCTCAATCCTCCCTTTGATTTACAGCGACACACCGCTCCCAGAGCTGGTGTGATTGTATGGGGTGCCATTACCTACAATACACGGTAACCCCTAGTATTGATCCGTGGCACCATGACAGCCCAGTGGTATGTCCATGACATCCTGCAACCGCATGTGTTGCCACTCATGCAACGGATCCCAGGAGCCATTCTTCAACAAGATAATGCTCGGCCTCACACGCCAAGGGTGTCATAAGACTGTCGCCGCACTGTTATTGGGCATCTCACGAGTTTGAACGAACTAGAGGCAAGGTTACAACAAATATGGAACGAAATGTCTCAAGACATCATACAGAACTTCTATGCCTCAATGCCCGATCGTATTGCATTGTGCATTCGCGTGAGAGGGGTTTCAACAGGGTATTAAAACCTCTGTTCTTTTGCCTTTTTCTGAAATAAATTATCCTCTTTCTTTGATTTTCTAATCATTTACTTATATCAGAAAAAAGTCATTCTGTATGTAAAATTTCGTTTCATTTTGAAGACTCCTTCTTGGTACGCTAATTTTTTTGTCCATGAGTGTGTATAACTGGCTGCCACGTATTTAGGATTCCTAAACTGTCTAACTTCTAATATGAATTCCTATTTTGAAAGATGTACAAAGGGAACCATATTTTCTATTGATACATTTTTCCCATCTTGTAACCTTGCTTTTATATTTTTCGCGCTGATGATGATCTTAATTTTTAGCACTAGGAGGGATTAAAATATGAATAAGTAATATTCGAAATTCAAAAAGCACACGATGATTAAATTAATTTGAATGATAAACATAAATACCTATTTATAAAGCTGTTTTTAAATATTTTATTATACAGTTGACTTAAGTATTTACTAAAAACATATCATAATTTATTAGATTAAGCAGTTTGCTTAGAAAAAGTACACCTCAAAAGATAACAATTTCATTAAAAAAAATTTCCTAAGCTAATTACTTTCATTAGCTTCACAAAATAATTGAATCTGGCAAACTTCTATTAAATTCGATATGTCTACTATCAGAATAAAAAAGAATATTTCTTTGCTTAAGGTCAATTATTAGGGTTTTAAAAGAGTATTGTATCCGTACTCAGGAATCAGTATTTATAAATATTTTAATATATTTATCTCAAACTTACCGTGCTGCGGTAAGCTCTCCATCCAAATGAGCAATCTGTTCTCTACATTGAGTCAGTTCTTCATTGGCTGTTTTTAACTGAGTTTCATAATCTTCTACCACTTCCAAAACTCTGAAAACAAGAGAAAAAATTGATATACTGCAAAATGCTTATTATTGATTGTGATTTAAAAGATCTTAATCTGGAGTAAAACTATAAATAATCTTTACAGAAATAGATTTGGAAGGTGTATTGTAGTCAATATTTCTGCTTCTAAATAAAAAGTAGTCCTTATCACACCTCAATTCTCTTCAAATTTGTATTTATATTAAAGACAATTGCATTCATCACATTTTTTAAAAGCAATCTGAACTTATTTTTGAGCAGGTATGGGATATAAAAAAAAGTCAAAATTTGGAAAGCAGCCTTTTAATTAAAGAATTCTAGCACAGTTATTTATTATTAACAAAAAAAAAAAAATTGTTCTTTTCCGAATATTTTTACAGTCACCTAGGACCAGTGTTGCCAGATCGTGCGATTTTTCGCGAATATTGCTACTTTTTAAAACTTTCCGCTACTTTTTTTATCCTATCGCTACTTCGCGAATTTTATGCTACTTCACTTGAAGATCCCGCTACTTTTTGTTACTTTCAACCATATATAAAAGTATTGGAACAAGTATCAGAAAAATCGCAAAAGAAAAAAAAATAGTGACCTTAGTCCCTCAAGAAAACATGAAGTTGCAGTATGTTTCGCCACTCCGAAACGACCTAAACGCTGTTATTTCTTCCCCTTCGCCACCGCCACGAATCGGAGTCTATCTAAGCGGGACTCTCCTCTCTCACCACTCTTTTCCACTGCAAGTGGTAAGAAAAAAAAAATGGTGGGATTCTTTCTAGTCCCGATAGAAGCATGAAAATGAAACATGTAATATTCTTAAAAGATAGGCTTGGAGAGAATTTCTACATAAATATTACACTGGAAAAGTAATTTTGAAAGGACAAATTCTCATTGAACTAAGTAAATTGTATAATTATCATCAACGGTACTGCATTGAATTAAAGAATAAAAATCTATTTTTGTAATTAACTTACGTTGCAGCACTGCATGACAATGACACAAAAGTAAGCACTCGTCATCTAGAGAGATTACGTGATAAAAATCTGATTAAATCCTTTTTGAAAGGTTTTTACCCAGATTCAGTGGCGTAAAGTACACTTTCGCATTGCGAGTGGCCCAGGGATTCTAGGGGGCTCAAAGCCTGAATGACACCAAGTACGTATTAGGTCTTGGGGGTCCAAAAGCTGACTTTGCAAGGGGCCTTATATTCTCCGTAGCGCCACTCTGCCTAGATTCCTCTCTTTCCAATCAACTACTTCTCTTACTTAAATTAATACAAGGATAAAATTAAATCTTGTTAAATTACAGCTCCCAATTTTAGCAGGGGATTAATTTGCTCTTTCAAAGTAATCATGTTGATCATTGCAAATTACTGAAAGCATTAAAAGATTGCACCAACTCTTTTAAGAAGAAGAATTTACGTTAAATGTGTGAATTTCGAAGTTGACATGAATTTAACAAGTATTTATTTGCCTATTGAAGTATTTGATGAATGTCTCTTTGCATAAACTGACAAGCAAAAGTAAAATAATCTCTACAGAATCTACTTAAGAAATCTATCAAAGATGTCATAATTTTCTCAAGGTTTCATGTGAGCAACTTTTAAACCGAATCCCTTCAAATTACGGAACTTTAAAAAAGATAAAGTATTTTTCCCCTGATATTTTTTTGAATTCAAAACGTCCTTTTTTTTTATCTGCCTTTAGAATTAGCAGACCAATCTAAATTATATGTTCTCGAGAATCAATGAAGACAAATTTTTAACATACAGTTGAAAGATGTTTTTCTATCGGAATCTGAGCTTTTAAATGATGGAGAATTATTTTGGTGTCATATTTTTAATATAAAAGACGCAGTTAGAAATCTATTTTGAAGAGATTTAGCTATATTTGCTTTTAAAGCTTTACAGCCTACCCATAAATAATGCCACTGTAGAAAGGGCATTTTCCAGAGTGACGTCAAAAAAGATAAATTTAGGGAATCGAATGCGCCTCGAACTCTGTTTGAATCAATTCTCAGAACCAAAATGACTTTGGAAGAATGAGGGACTTGCTGCGTTGTTTTCATTCTTTCGCCACAAATGCTTCAATATATTTCAGATATTTATAAAAAGACACATCAGATCACGATATTTAGCAGGGCGAATTTAAGTGTATTTTAAATGAATTAAATAATTAAAGCATTTTAAAGTAGTTTTACAAATTTCCAAAAAAATATAAATATATTTATAAATTGCAAGTGAAAATCGATTCGCTACTTTTTTCCCCTCTTCGTGCTATTTTACTGCATAAGTTTCTGGAAACTCTGCCTAGGACAATTATTGTGTAAAACAGCTTAGCAGCATTTTTCTATGGTTTTTTGCTTGATCACACACATACAGGTTTTTTTAAAAAATATAATTGTTATTATTTGTTTTTAATACTAGGCTTACAGGACTCATCACTTTAATGGATATGGATTTAACTATCAAAATTACAAAAGAACATTCTTCCTCTTCTTAAGCACTACAGCCTGTGACAGGTCAAGGCTGTCTCACAAAATCTTCTCCATCTGGCCCTATACGGCGCAATAGCCCTCTATTGTTTTAATCCAATTACACTTGTCATTTTCGAAGTTTTTCAGCTTCCTAGTTGTGGTTTTCCTTTCATTGTGGTCGTGTTCCATCGATTCTTAAAACAGTTATCTTTTTAGTAGGAAATAAGTCGTTATATCTAAATATGTGACCCAACCATCTCTTGTGGAATGTTTGGACTATTTTTACAATGTTGTGGGTTCTCCATAATTTTTATAAATTCCATAACTGTTTAGTGTTTTCCACACGTCATTATGTGTTACAAATCCAAAGATCTTCCTCAGGATTTTCCTTTCGAAGATCAGCAGCATGTCCGTTTCAACTTTCTTGGGGGTCCAGCATTCATTTCCGTAAAGGACAATTGGCTCTTTCAAAGTTTTGTAAGGGTTATTTTGGTTTTTGAAACTGATTAATTTTGATTTTAGTTGATTTTTAAGGCCATAGAAACATCTATTAGCCATGGATAACCAATTTTTATATTTTTATGCTTGAAATCATCGTTCCTTGATTTTTAAATTGGTTCACAGTCTCAAAAGTATAAATATTTATCTTAAGGGAGGATCCATCCACAGTTTTATTTGATACGATCATAAATTTCGTATTATCCAGGGTTTCGAACTGTAATTTTCTTCGTTCCGATTCATCTAAAAGAAAATATATCGGTCTAGTTCTGGTTTTCGCTCTGCCAAAAGTAACGGTTTTCGGTTCAGTTCCGAATGAATAATTTTACTTTATGTACATTCTTATCATAAGCAAAAGATGTAATTCTATCAAAAGTAAGAATTTTTTCTTAAAAAATCATCTAGTTCATTCAACTGAATTAAATCTGCCTTCTCCAAGTAATTTCATGAGAAATTTGAAACAGAAAAGTACTAGACAGGAAATTGAGTTTTGATTGATTGAATATTAACGTCGCACTTTTCAGCTACTCGAGGGCTTTTGGCGACGGACCACGTAATTTTGAACCATGGTCAAGTAACGTGGTTGACACCTGAGCTGGAGCCCCCTCTCCTAACTACCACACCACACCAACGGGAGGACGTTTCAGCTCTCGACAGATTTAACGTGCATCGCTTCCCTACACGGCGGGTCTTTAGTGGTACTGGGCTCGAACTCGTGACAAGGAAAGTCACGATTCGATACCTATACCACTCGGCTACCGCGGCTACGACAGGAAATTGAGAGGCAATGTGCATATAATGACGATAATTATATGTTTGAAGTTAAATTAGAAAATACTGAAAAGTTGTTTCCAGTAATAAGATATATCGAACCGAAATAAACCGATATTTTTTTCGATTCAGTTCCGGTTCGAAGCACTAGTTTTATCCTCATTATTCGTCAGATCTAATTTCTTTACTGCACGACAACTGCCAGTTTAGTTGAAAACCATTACTGTTATTCTTTTCTAATCTATGTAAAACAATTATAGGTATTACGATACGAATATATATTCCAATTAACTTATATTAAGTCTCTTAAGAATAAAGTTTTCTTAAATTAAACTAATCGCTTTTAAAGAAAAATAAGTGGGGTCAGTATAGTACAAGGGTATCCATAAAAATAGATTATACGAAAGTGTACGTAAACCTAGTATTGAAAGGCTCTTTGTGAATTTAATTTTGCTTTAAGGTATCCGACTACGTTCGGGGAACCATGATTTTAAAAAAAAGCGCATAAATGGATAATTTTCATGAGATTTAGCGTCACTTAGATTAGAATATATGTATACAATTGTTTTAAGGACATTATGACAAAAAAAATTCTTTACATACAATATTTTGGCAAAAGTTAACTTAGAATAACCTTTTTTCCAAATGTTCTCCTTTTGTAAAAAATGCTTCAATTGTATTAATATTTTGCCTGTATATAGCTCAGACCTCTCTACAGAGGCTCAACTATGATTTTTGAAAAATTCAAATTATTTTCAGAGTTACAACCATTTGAAATAATTATCGGCGTATTTTCTTATAATTTCTCCCTTCTGTTTTCGTAAGACATGGATAAACCGACTTCTACATTTCAAAAATTCTAGTTGAGCTTTTGTACAGAGGTCTGAGCTGAATACAGGCAAAATATTAATACAATAGAAGCATTTTTTACAAAAGGAGAACATTTTGAAAAAAGGTTATTATAAGTTAATTTTTTGCCAAAATATTGTATTTAAATAATATTTTTTGTCATAATGTCCTTAAAACAATTGTATACTTGTATTCTAATTTAAGTGACACTAAATATTATAAATATTAACCATTTACGCGCTTTTGTAAAATCACGGTTCCGAACGTATTCGGATACCTTAAAGGCATAATACTTGCAATTTATATTTTGTAGTCAATAAATAATAATAACTTATATTTTATAAACTAGGTTAAGGTTATAGATGGCGCTGCTTCAACAGCGGTATTGTGTAAGTGTATCCCCGACAGTTCGGGAGAGTTGTGTGTATGACATGACAGAGACAGAAGAGTTTGTGAAATTGTTATGAGGTGAGAGAGTTTAGTAATGCATAAGGTGTGAGTAGTTAGTAGTTGAAAATAAAGTTTCTTATTTCTTATTAGAGGGTAGCAATTCTAGATAGATAGTAGAATCAGTACAATCCATAATAAAGAAACTCACGCATAGGTGTACATTTTCAATTTCTTTTTATCTTGGTAACTTAAAAATCATAACTGATTTACCATTGGAAGCATATTTTTTTCAGAGAGAAAATGCTAAGAAATTTAAATAATCCAAAAAAAAAAAAAAAAAACAAAAAAAATTAACGTATGGTATAAATACCATATTTATTTGAATCTGAAACGCAACCCCCCCCCTCCACCATGCTAATACTATTGAAAATCGGTGCGATTTAGAATAGAAAGCAGAAAATTTCATTGGATGGGGGAAAATGAACATGATACTGACGGTTAGAGCAATTACAGGTTCATGAATTTAAAAGTTTCTAATATCGGTAAAATAAATTAATTATTCACTTCTTATTAATTCTCATATTTTTTTTTAATTTCGTAAAAGTCGTCTATTGATAAACCATTTTTTTACACTACTTTTTATATTTTTTTCACAAAAACGTATTGAGAATTTGGGGTGTGGCATAGAATCAAAGGCAACTTGGGTTCTAATAAATATGGTATACATTAAAATTCCTTCCTACTGAATTTTGGGAACATTAACTATTTTGTGAAACATTTGTAAAGTTAAAGTAAGAACAAAGTGACTTGAAAATCAATGAGTAAAATAATTTTTTGATAAAATATATTGCATATATTCAAAGTAACTCAATGTTCAAAAGCAACTTAAGTTGAGCGAATAAACTTCAATTAAAGAAAAACAACCCGAGGACTATTGACCGAAGAACTACTTTTAAGCAGGACCGCTTTTCCGTTTAGACCCCCTAGGCACGTGCCTAGGGTGCAAAAAAATGGAGGACGAAAAAAGAGAAAAATTAAAATTATAGCGAGCGAACCACCACCTAGCGAATCATGTATGCGTTGCATTTGTGTGTGTATGTGTGCGGAACTATAGAAAACATCTATTATGGAAAATGAAAAAGCTGAACAGTTTGATGTTGCTATGCACTCAAAAAGATATTACCATGTAAATTGATTACAATGATGTCATTAACGATTTTGTAATGATCAAAGCTCGAAGAAAACCTTTATTGTACAAGTACAATGACAGTGACTCAAGAAAGAATAAGGATGTCAAAAAGTAATAGATAGTAAAGCGATAAGCGATGTTAATTAACAAGTTGATAGAAATTCATGCAATAACGTACACTCTATACTATAATTGCAAAGGATTTCATAAATTTATTGTGCTAATTTACAAAAAAGTGGGTGGTCTGCGATGCTGTAAGGAAAGAACAAGAGTGCCCAAACTATGCCACTATTTTTCAATTCCTACTATTAGGTCACACTCTCTATATATTTATTTATTTATTTTTTATCTTAGTGGAATTTTCAATCGTTAATAAATACATTTTAAAGCGCTCAATTGAGCTGAAATTTTATATACATGATTATTTTGGATGACAATACAATAATTTAATTGTAATTAATAAAAATTAATTGATTAAAACTAGTTTTTCAAAGAATTATAAATACAGCCACGTAGACGACTTGTGTCAAAACTTGAAAAGGTTTTTCTCAGGTTTTTTTAAAGCATTCAGTTGAATGGACTAAATTCTAGTGACGTCATAGTCACATGATAACTGAGTCACGTGTTTTCAACCAATCAGTTCATAAATTAATTCGACGTCATAATTATATCATAAATGTAATCACGCGTTTCCAGCCAATTAGTTCATGTGATTCACTGTTGCCAACTTTCGTTTTTTGCAGAAACTTTCATTTGAAAAAAGTACATATTTGTTAACGATATAATAACGCGCATAGTTAAACAAAATTCACTTAATTTAAAAGTATTCGTATAGTGTAAGGTTTTTTTTTCTTTTTTAATTTTGAAAACTGTTTGAAGAATTTTAACACGTGAACTCTTTACCCGATAATATTAAATTTTAAATGTTATCTAAACCTTACAAGTTGAACAACTAGTATGCCAATTTTTAACCAATGGGAAACACGTGATTGCCTTTATCATGTGACCATCATGAATTTAGTCCATTCAAATTTTATGTACACGATTTTTTGGATGACAATACGATACTTTAATGATAATGTACTTAAATATTTTTTTATTCTAATACTATTCTGAAAACAATTTTATATACATTTTCTAATATAAGTGACACTAAATAACATAAATATTATCCATTTATACACGCTTTTGCAAAATCACGGTTACGAAAGTAGTCGGATACCTTAA
>BMAV01000612.1:65874-77493 GCA_019973955.1 Trichonephila inaurata madagascariensis
CTTTATAAGTGTATTATATCAGTGTAAATGTGTATTTTATATTTTATTATGTCAGATAGTATTTTGTTTGCTTACTTTCAGCAAATTAGTAATGTTTTGAATAATGTTTAGTTTTCAACTTTTCAATATGTTCGCGCCTCCCTTGTAGAGTTATCACGCCCCTCAAGGGGGGCGCACCCCACAGTTTGAGAAACGCTGGTTTAAGTGAAATATATTTCTCAACGCGAGTGGCTACAAAAAAAAAATAATAATTATAAAACAAATTAAACTCTGAATAATAATGCGATTGCATTTAATCCAGCGTTTCTCAAACTGTGGGGCGCGCCCCCCTTGGGGAGCTTGATAACTCTGCGAGGGGGACACGAGCCTATTGAAAAGTTGAAAACTAAAGATTATTCAAAAAATTATTAATTTACTAAAAGTAAACAAACAAGATACTTTCTGACATAATAAAATATAAAATGCACATTTACACTGATGTAATACACTTATAAAAGTATCAGGACTGTACAATGTATTTTATTATTAATTTAACAATATTAATTTAAGAACAAGTTTGATTATTATCCGTGAACCCATGGGCTTGTATTAGCACTTATCGTGATGATTTGTACGGTTTATAATTAATTCCTTAACTGCCGATTAAAAGTTACGTGGCTCGCTCCCCAATGCCACGGTTTTCCACGTAGACGCGCGTATTTTGTTGTTGTTGTTTTTTTTTTGGGGGGGGGGGCGGGGAGAAAAGGAATAAAATCGCAAATCCTCTGAAATAAGTAAATCCTTTGCAAACACTGTCAAGGTCCTTTTATTGCATTCCAAAGCCTTCTAAATAATTTTGTGGAAAGAAGTGCACAGAAAAGATTGTACTCCGTAAAGACGTATATATACGTCCAGAATATTAAAGCTTTGGCTAGCGAAACATTTAAATACGTCGGTGGCGAAAAAAAGGTTAAAGTTGTATTGTAGCTTTAGTGTAAAAGTATATTATTGAATTCAATACATTGTTATTGTATGGAGGGGGGCGCGATGAAAATGATGATTGAATATTTGGTCGCGAATATTGAAAGTTTGAGAAACTCTGATTTAATCTCAATAGACCTAGACTTCGACAGTTAGTGTGAAAAAAGTAAACACGTATCCCAGTTATTAAATAATACCACTTGGATCACAAATAAATATTATTGATAAGTAGAATTATATTAAAAAATTGATTATATTTTTTTAATAATAAAAGCTATACTTTTTTTTTAATTGCCTTTACATAAAGTGCCTATAACATGTGTTGATCTACTTTAAATATTTTTTAAAAATATTATATTCTTCGAAGTATGTGTATGGAATGGGGTTCCACGAAAATACTTTCTAGTTCTCGGGGTTCCACGAAAGGACCTTTAAGTTTCAGGGGTTTCATGAGGTGAAAAAGCTTGGGAACTACTGCTCTAAATTAATTCGTAGAAGGTGTCCTGATGTGGGGGTCGGAAAATCCTCATGCCATCCTAGAACATGAATGGGATAGTCCCAAGGTAAACGTGTTTACTGCAATGAATTCCTCGAATGATTCCTCGGCCCATTTTTCCTCGCTGTGAAAAGACTCTTTTACAGGGATTGTTTACCTGGACATGCTACAGATGTTCCTTATGCCAATCATCAGAGAAAAAGTGTCCCCTCAGGGGGCTCACCTTCTTTAGGTGGGTACGGGTGTCACAATCCCGAAGTACCCTCTCTAGTGATCTTTTCCTTTTCCCAAGGTGTTTACTATCTTTGGTAAACACGGGTGTCACGACCCCGAGGTACCCCAGTGATCCTTCTCTATTTTCGACCCTCCATCTTGTCATCCAATTTCTTCTTTTCCCGTCCAGACCACAGAACTATGAATGTTTGGCGCAGTATAGCCAAAACTGGCTCTTGCGCCATAAAATACCAAACTCAACTCAACTCAGAGTAAAAGAGCCAGGAGTTTACATCTTTCAACAGGATGTGTGGCGTGCTTAATCACTACTACAACGATGTTACATCTTACCTCAATGTTGAGGTACCAGTTTAGATTGGTAGTGGAGGTGTATTTCGTAGCCATCACGCGATCATTACTAGATTTTCAGTGCATGGGATTTTGTAAAGCATCAAGTGTACACTCCATCAATACCCACATTTATTTTTGAACTAAAATTAAAAATCTACGCTGCAATTAATTTGATCGACAAAAACATGCTGACAAATCTACGGCAAGAAATGATTTGCCAATGGGACATTTGCATAGTAACGAAAAGAAGCCATATCGAACATTTGTGATAACTTGGACTATATTTCTCTGTCTTACAACAATGTGTATTTTAATTTTTTTTTCTCTGTAAATTACATGCAATAAATCATTCTTTTTGCGCAACTAATTTATAGACACCCTATAAAATGATTCGCAAAAAAACTCCTTGAAATCGCAAGCAAAGACAGATCGTGACGTTACATGACGTCAGAGTTATGAGCAATGGAATAAATTTTGCTTCGCGGATGGGGGGGAAAAAGTGAAAAAGTAGAAAACTCGCTCATTGCTTACCGTAAAATCCGGCGTATAACGCGCACCCATACTTTAGAGATACAATTTTTAATTTTAAGATACATTCGCCGTATAAAGCGCATCCTCTTTTTTACGAATAAACTTAATGTACGTATGCAATGCTAATGTTTTGAAGTCAGTTATTCGAGGTAGTATTGCAGGCTTTTGAAAAAATAGTATTCTGATATATGTAGAAGTCTAATTTTTTTTTCTATGCTCATCTTTCAAGTCTCATTTTTATACCGAGCGTATAACGCGCATCCATAAATTTCGATCTTATTTTTTTGTGTTAAAAGTGTGCGTTATACGCCGGATTTTACGGTATGTAGTTAAAGTTTGTATAAAATGCCAGTGGCGCGTACATAGACTACTTACATGGGAGGGGTTACATTCTTAAAAAAAGGAAAACGAAAGCACTGAGATATGATCCTTGTGCTTAAAATTAAAAATCTGTTGGTCTTTGAGAGAGGTTTCAGCTCCCAAACCCCACCCTTGTGTACGCCACTATAAAATATATTAAATGAAACTAACTCCTCGTTTTTTTTAAAAAAAGAGTGAAAATTTATTTTTGATGCTGTAGGAATATTGTCACTTAAATTTTTGATTTCTGGATGGAATTACAGTCGAACCTCCATATTGCGAATTTTTCTATACAGCGAACTTTTTCCTGGAATCAAGAACATTTCACAATTTTCTTCATAAAATAACCTCTCAATAGCGAAGTGCATTTTCTATATAACGAACTTTTTCTCTTGTGTGTGATTCAATTTTTTCTCTCTCCATTTTTTAAGTATTTCTGAACATTTCAAGTTGTACTCTCTTTTAACACATTTTATGGTAGTCATAAATCTTGAAATCGTTTTATTAGGTGCCTAACTCACAGAGAGCAAAAGAATTCTAAGCGTTTCATCCAAGAAGTGGAAACTTTAACCCCCATTGTCCAGTTCACTGGAAACATCTTCGATATCCCCTTTTTCCCCCTTTAAATTAAGGTTGCCCTCGTGCCCTTTTTGGAACTAGTCTCCTTTTTCTTTTTGGGGAAATTTGATTCATTTATTGGAAACTTTGGTTTCTTGTGGGTAAAATGTAAAACGTAAACTTGAGCCTCAAAAAAAAAAAAGGTTAAATTCTTCTGGAAGTGGATGAAGACATAAAGAAATTTTCCCCTTTTTTCCTTTTTTTTTTTTGATAGGAAAAAATATAAAAAAATAAATATATATTAATTTAAAAAAAGGGTGTGAAAAATTTATTTTTTAATTTTTTGTATTTATAAATTTTAAAAAATTTGTTTTATAGGAATAAAAAAAATTAAAAGGAAAACCCTCTATATAACGAATTTTTTCGGTTTTTAAAACCTCTTCGCTATATAGAGGTCCGACTGTATTTAAAAAAAATCGAAGTTGATCCTTTTTGACTTTTTTAAAAAATCGGGTTAAAAGTCAGAAATTTAAATTTTAAAGCACGAAAAAATAAAAAACCCTTTTTTTTTAGAAAAAATTTAAAAAACCCTTGGGGGCTTTTTTAATAATACCTACTTTCTATTTATCTTTTTAGAATTTTTTAACCAATTTGTCATGAATTTTGGTTTTTTAAGCGCTAAAGTTACAAATGTATATATTTGAGAACAAAAAATTCCTAAAAAATAACTAGTATACAAATAATTTTAAATTTAAATTAGTGTAAAAAAAATTCCCAAGTTTTATCCCTTTAAAATAATTTTTATTTTAAATTTCCCAAACTTTTCCCTCTCACTTAGTTTGTAAGGGGTTTTTCTTAGGGGGCATTTACGTCCCCCCAGCTTTTGGGGGTTGCGGGAAGTAATTAGAAAATTTTTTTTGGAAAAAGGGGTGGGGGAAACAGCGTTTTTTTTTTTTTTGGGGTTTTCAAAATTCCTCTTAAAGGTCTTTAAGTAGCAGAATAAAAAAGATGCCGTAATTTGAAAATAATTGCACTATAGTCTTAAAAATAAGTATGACTTCTTTTTTCTTTGTACAAATGATCAGTTAACAGAATTAAATGACTACCATCCAACCAGAGTTTGAAATAATCAATAATACTTAAAACTAGCTGTTATACCCATTCTTTTTTTGGGGTAAAGGAAAAATTAAACAAAAAAATTAAAAAGGGAAAAAAAATTTTTTAATTTAATTTTACTTGGTTTCAAAATAAAAAAAAAAGGGGTTTTGTGTGTACTTATGTTAGAATTATACTTCTTTGGGAAGTTTAAAAATCTTTCAAAAAAATTCTTTACGGGGGCAAGGGGGGCCCAAAGGACGAAAGGCGGTCATGAGAAAGGGGTTTGGGAACGATACTAACCTTAAGTAAATCGGCCCCAGCCAAATTTGAATTAATCACGATTTAAAAAAATTTTAAAAACCCCCCGCACAGGAACAATAGGAAAATTATGGATTTTTTCGGCAACTGTATCTGGGGAAGAGGTGAACCAATGTGACCGAGGCCTCATATTAAAAATGTCTCGGGGGAAAGGGTGCCCTGGGGAAAAGGAAACCCCACCAAACCAAAAAAGACCCCCCCGGGTTATGGTCATTTTAAAATAATTAAAACTTTTTAAAAAAAATTAAATAAAAAAAACAGAGCCCCCAGAAACGGAAAACTGGGCCCCTTGGGGGGGACCCAATGGGGCCGGGGTCAAAATGGACCTTCAGGGCTCGGGTCCCAAGATTGGAAAAAGCTGTAGAGAGTGCCCCGGGGGGAGGATGCGCCCCAAACAGATATGGTTTATAAAAACTTTAGATCCCTAAATACTAACCCCAGCACCAAAAATGGCATGCTAAAATATTAGACAACGGTGTGGGGCGCATCGGTGACGGTTTTTTCGTCCCTCCGTGACGGTGGCGCGCATTGTAAAATTTTCCCTCATCCTTTTTTTCCCCCAAAACGCGCAATAAAGTATAATTCAAAAAAAATAAAAATATTTCTAATTTTGTATTTCCCCCATTTATATATCATTTTAAACAGTAGCATTTGAACTTTTAGAAGGTATAAAAAAAGTGAAAATCGATAATTTTTCGAAAATTCATGTGCCATACCTTCTTAATCTGCTATTAATATTTTGATGTATATTTTTAAACAACTGTTCAATAAACTTTTTCTCTATTTTTCAGATATAAAATATTTATTCAATAAACTTCAGGCATAAAATCTCTCTATGTTTTCTGGTACTTACACATCATACTGACGACCAATTCCTTCAAATCAAAAGACTTCGCCCCATATGTTAACTTTATTACTGTTTTGAAACATGCGAGGGAACAGATTTTCAATATTCGTTGCATAGGGACGTATTTGGGCTCTTTTTGGTTGGAAAAGGCGGTGTAAAGGGGCCCTTCACCCCAAAGGGAGCCGGGGTCGGGGGTTTTGGGCCCGGAGCTTTCTCCCCGGGGGAAATGGGGGGTCCGTTTGGGTGACCCCCCTGCGCCCGCCTTGGTGAATGCCCCAAATACAGTTTTCATTGTGATCCCAAAATCTTCAGGGACTTTCGTACCCCAACCCACCCAGCAAAAAATTTGCGCCACGCGAATCGCGCCGTGATATAAAAAAAAAAATCTTACGTGTTTTATTTGAATAAAACCGATCAGTTACAGATTTTGATGGTACAAATTTGGCTTTGACTTAAGTACGTAAGTACTGTCACATGTTTTTTGGGTATTTTGCGTGTTATTGTTAACAAATGATCGAAACACAAAACGTTCTAATAGCATAATTCAAGCATCCTTTTCTTTGACGAAAATCTTAAAAGTGTGTATCACAATCAAGGTTTCAGAGTATGAAAACGTTTAGTCAAATTAGGCGAGTTATTACCATTTTAATTACATTTAAAAGCATGATACGGACAACATTAAACAAATTTGCTATCTTTCAAATGCTTTGCTCTTTCTGTAATTATCGCGTCTTCTCGTAATAGTTCTCTTACGCAGTATGGTGACGAAAATATAGGATGCCAACATGGAAAATTTTAGCCTCACTTTCTACACTGCTGGCCACCGTAAATGCAACACCAAGAAAGACAAGATATAGCACAACAAAATTTATTTTGTAGATAACATATTGTGACCACGTATCAAATAATTAAATTTATAGACTTCTGTGAAGTGTGGTTCCTGCTAAAATCAGTAGCCAGAGTAGCCGCCATTGTTGGAGATCGCCGCTGCCACACGCCTAGGCATTGATTCAAAGAGACTTTGGATGTGTTCTCTCTCTCTCTCTCTTGCGGTACAGCAGACCAAGCAGCTTCCAACACCTTGCGAAAGTTGATCTGGTGTGACAGCTGGGGGTGTAATCTGGGTCAATCGTTGAACAACCATGGACCACATGTTTTCTATCGGCGAAAGATCCGGAGAGCGAGCCGGCCAGGGAAGCAATTCAATCTGGTGATTGACGAAGAACCTTTGGACAATGCGTGCCAAGTGTGGTCGCGCAATATCCTGTTGAAATATGGCTGTGGCCAAGCCCTGAAAGTAAGGAAGGACAACTGGCTTCAACACCTCGGAGATGTAGCGCTGGCTGTTTAAAGTACCGGCAATGCGTACTAGAGGAGTGCGAGAGTGATTTCCAATACTGCCCCATACCATAATACTAGGTGCAGGACCAGTGTGGCGATGCATAACGCAGCTGTTCAGCATCCTCTCTCCACGGTGTCTCCAGACTCGAATCCGACCATTGTGGTGTTGCAGACAGGTGCTTGACTCGTCAGTAAAGACAACTTCATTCCATTCTGCCGCCCACATCCTTCTTTCATCAAACCATTGGCGGTGGAGACGTCTGTGGTTCTGCGTCAAGGATAGACCAAGCAATGGACGTCTTGCGGACAGACCACTCTGCTGTAAACGGCGTCGAATAGTACGCGCAGACACTGAATGATGCGTTACAGACTCAATGTGCTGTGCTGTGTTTCATGATGTGACTGAGTGATCCGTCACTGCCATGCGCACAATTTGCCTGTCCTCACGTGAAGTGGTGCACTAAGGTGGATGCGATCGACCACGTCGGTCAGTCTTACCCTCCTGCATCCAACAGTTACATATCCGCATTACAGTTGTTTGGTTTCGTCCAACACGACTACCGATTTTCCTGAAAGGTAATCCACTATATCGGTAGGCCACTATCCTTCCTCTGTCGAACTCGGATACTTGATCAAAAGCTGATCGCTGTTTTCTACGAGACATAACTGCTCGTTTTTTGAAAAAAACCACAAGAAAAACACAATTGCCGAACTTGAAATCGTCGAAATCTCCAAGCCTTAAATGGCGATTTGAGGTGGCGCCACAGGCGCGCGTGATGTGTGTCTGCGCTGAAATTCTAATCATTTGCATATCTCACCTCCGCTAATGCATGTTGTAAATTTCATGTGATTTGCATGCTTCCTTCAGTGTGTTGCATTTACGGTGGCCAGCAGTGTATTAACAGATGAAAAAGCTATTTTTTTTTAAAAATCCATTACTTCTAAAAAATATGGTGGTCCTTATACTGCAGTCAGTAAAGCTATTAATTAGTTCTGAAAATGTAATGCATTATGATTTCTCCAAAATTGAAAGTTGCCAAATAGCAGCCTTTGATAGTTATCATTCCATCATACAATGATAAAAGAACTCCAAGCCATTCAGTCACAATTTTTTAAAAAACGATTTATTTCGATATTTTACTAAGGGTTTTTATTATTTTTAAAGGTTAATTTGCTTAACTAAGTTTTGAATGAATTTGAATCTCGTGTAGATAGAAAAACCAGTTTCTTATGTACTATCGCCATAATACTAACGTTCAAGACAACTCGCCAAGTTGGCTACCTCGATTTCGCATGTGTCCTATGAGCTGAATTGGCAACCATGTGCTTCGTTCCATATAACGTCGGGTATTTAGTATTTGAGTTGCGAAAGATATTTGTCAATCGATATATATATAATTGCATGGTCATACACAATTTCGACAAATCAGTTTCTGTTTAAGTTTAAAAATAAGTAGCAATAAAAATCCTAAATATGTATAATATCTGAAACTAACATGTTTTAGAAAAAAGGAACTTACGATAAAGAAGCTGAAAATCTTTCTGACTGAAATTTGGAAGCTGAGCTATTGAATAATTTCTGCTGTGTTGATTTGTTAATTTAATATTTTTACTATTTTTAGGCTGCCATAATTTAAAAATTTTAAGAGAAAGATTGTGTTGCCAAAGCAACAAGTAAAAAATAGCATTTAAATTTATTTCATAAATTATCATTTTCACAACAGGAATACCTTTGATTTTTATTAATAACTTAATATAGCTCGACACAATGCGGAAATAAATGAAAAACCACTAATTCCTAAAACTGAATATCTTAAATTAATTTTTGTAATGTTATAAGTAAAACTTGAAACGGTATTTATATAAAGGAGACGACCTAACACGTATTAATACATGGGAGTATGTTTATGATACATATATTTCCCCTATTCTCATTTAGTTCCAGATTAAACTAAAATTACAAATTGCATAGTTATTTTGTTCTAAAATTGTACCTTTATTTCTTATTTAGGATTTTAATAAATATTTAAATTTTGAGTTCACTACTTGAAATCATTTACTGTAGAAATTTGGATATTATCATAAAAAAATAAATCTTAACTTTCCATCAAGTTCCACTAAAAAAGAATCAATTGCTCAAGCGAAACAAAATATACATCGATGTAGTTTTGGGCAAAATATTAAGTCGGAAATTGCACAAAAAATAAATTTCAAAAATTATTTCATTTCCCGCTAATTCCTCTTATCTGTATTATTTAAGGAAAAAATACTGATATATACTCCCATTTTAGTATTTTTAAATTCAGTTGTGTCTGCAAATTCTTTGGGGTCCTTATAAAGTACTAAATCTGTACCATCAGTAAAGCTTGTTGGTAATGATCGATTCCTGTCATCGGAAATGCCATCAAATTTCAAATTTAAAGAAACACTTAAGACAAATTTTTTTTAAAAAAATCATTTTTACTACAATTAATTCGAGACTTTAATTTTTACTTTCCATAACCCAACAATTAATTCGAGAGTATTATATTCTAAAATTTAGAATCTAAATCATAACATCAAGGTAGTCAGAAATATATTTCCTTCGACCATGATTCCTGTCGTATCGAATGAACATTTTGAATTTCTATACTGCAGTTTTTATGGAGTAATATTTATATCTATCTTCATTTAAGCATAAATAGCATTAGTTTGCTTCTCTCTTTTGCTATTAAAAACTTTTATAGAATTTTCTTGAATTTGACTGAAAAATGTGTGTAAACTTATTTCCCATACATCGCTTGTTATTTATTCGATAGCATAATTTCGGATTCTTTGGAACTATGTGCTGAAATATGAGTTTACCATTCAAATAATACTTGTTGAACAGATAAAGAGTGGATCTCATCATCACAAGTCAGTTGAAGAATTTAATCCCAGGCATTTTGCTTTGGACTTCATTTATTTAAATATATTGTCTTAATTTTGTGTGTTACTTTTATAGGAAATTAATTAAATATTTAAATTATAGTATATTCCGGAGTATCCCACGCACTTTTGGTTATGAAATCTGAAATGTAAATGTACGTTCTTATCTTTTGAAGTCTAAAAATAATTTGTGAGCGAATAATGAAAGCATGGAATGAAATTAAACCTGAAATAATTTTAAAAAATATAATACACAACAATCTAGATGGAATGGAAGTCAATTTTTTAAAAACAGAGTTAACAGTGATGATGAAAAAATGAAATAGTTCGTAGATGTAAATGAAAATATAACGAAAACGAATATGACTTGTTCGAGCGTGCACATCGGGCGCCGCCTGGCGGTGATGAAGTGTATATATAAGGCGAAACTGGAGTTGGAGTCATAGATCAAGACCTAAGACGCCTGAGTCTGATTGTCTCAGACTCAAATATACGATTGAAAAAATCCAGTAGCTAGAGATTCTTATTAACGGCTATGATAAGCCATTGACAGTTCCGGAGATGAGCAGTCTTGCAGTCTAGTATTAAAGAGGAAACCATGGAAAAGGAAGAATTATTGGTGAGTAAGAGCTTCGGATCTTGCCCTCATGTACAAAATCTGACTGTCCTAATCATGCTCCTCCCACTAAATTGTGAAGTAAATCTACTAAAAAACCCGATAAATTCAAAAAACGTAAAGCTAAAAAGGAAACCTAGGATGACTTTGTTTTTACCTAAAAAACCGCCTGACCCTCCTCCCCCACTACAACCCAAGAGCCAATTGAAAACCAAAACAATTACAAAAACTTGGAACGGGATATCGAGGATTCGCTTGAGACTGATACCGAGACCGTAGTTCCTAAACCAAAGCGCCCCCCCCCTCCATAATGCTTAAAATTAAAGAAAACTAGAGAACAGCCTAAAATTTTACATAGAAAATTCCCCGATCTCAACAGTAAGACCTCCGGAGACTACATTAAACTGTACGTCAATTCTAGCGATGAATTTTGAAGTCTTACCCACGCCTTGGTGGAGGGTAAGAATTTCGAATATTACGTCATTCCCCCTATATACACTGGTGTGCAAAACTTAAGCAACAGGTGGGTTTATTGCCATAACTTCACGAAAAATCATCTGAGAGACATGAAATTCTGAAATGAAGGAGAGTATTATGTACATAAAGGATGACGAAAGCATCGGCGCTGAAAAAGGAATACAACGCATACGGTATGGAATCAAACAAAAACAAGCTTTATTGAACGCATAGTATCGTGACTCATGATTGTCTATCCAACAGGAAGAACAACAAGCAGATGTTCCTTAATATGGTATATGCCCTCCCCTTACTACAATGGTTGCTTTGCACCGTCTCCGCATACTCAGAACCAGCTGGTGCAACATTTCTTGAGGTAGGAGTGCCCATTCCTCAATCAACATCTGTTTGAGTTGTTGGTTGTACTCCGGATGATGTGAGCGTGTGGCAATACGTCTCCCCAAAGCATCCCACACATGTTCGATGGGATTTAAATCTGGGGAGCACGCTGGCCAATCCATTCGAGTGATATCTTCACTTTCCAGCAGCTCCTCAACAGCAAGAGTG
>BMAV01000612.1:78467-274666 GCA_019973955.1 Trichonephila inaurata madagascariensis
CTGCTAAATTTTTACATTGTTGCTTAAGTTTTGCACACCAGTGTAGATAAAAACCGATTAAAGTTGCAATCAAAGGGCTCTTAATATTCACCAAAACGTAATAAATAACCGTCGATTTAGAAGATCTTGGCTACACTGTTACCAGTTGTAGCCAACTTATATCCAGAAAAACTAAAGCCCCATACTCTTTCTTCTTAATCACACTCCCAAGAAATGAATAAAATCTCTCCGTTTTCGACCTTACCCACCAAGGTTACATGCAAATTAAAGCCGAGGGATACTCCATTCGTGGTGTCACTTAATGCTTTATATGTAATAATTTTTTTCATATGGCAGCCAATATTGGCATCAAACGCCACGTTGCCTAAAGTGCGGTAAGAACCACTTTACGAAAGATTGCGAGACAAAAGAAAAGCAGGTTAATCCCTTCTGCATTAATTGCAAAATGTACGGGCATATTGCTTATTACACAAAGTGTTCTAAATTTCCAAAACCAAAGAAAGGTGCCACCTTACTTAAATTAAGATTTCTCTAGAAACAATGTTTTTGAAGAAATTTCCTTTGCTAATATTTTAAGCGGAGATTAAAATAATAGCAAACCCACAAACCCCAATGAAAATAATTACAAAAGCGAAGAACAAAGTCAATCCCAAGAATTCTCTGCCTCTGAAACAAACGTTTCAGAAATCCATAGTGTAATTCAGTGTTTCTCCAGCAGCAAAATGCCAGCATGCCTTGTAAGGTTATAGGCTGGAGTTAAATCAAAAAGAAAACAAGAGTACAGGTGAGGATTGTGACTCGCTAGATGCGTTGGTGAAGAGTGTTCGAACCCTAACGCGGTGAAGGTGTCTAATAGACCTGAAGGTTAGGCATTCTTTTTCACTTCGTTAAAGAGAAAACCTTTGTGTCAAAAAATGTGCCCGAAAAATTTGTTGGGAGAAAAGCGTCAAATGTGTTAACATATGTTAAAGATGACGAGCTTAATAATTATGAAAAACTCAATAATATTAAGAGAATACCAGCCAAATGTGCAAATCAACTCCTTGAACTGTTTAGGAAAGCTACGCGTCATCCAAATGAACGTATACTCAGTATAGTTCTCGCTTAATTACAAATTGGCAGCATTACTTAAAATTAAGGAAGGTCTCTGATTTTAATAATTAAAACGATCTTATTGTGTCAGGCAAAATGTTCAGTACGCTTGAAAAAGAGGTAGCCTTCACACATTTCCGTTCGAGCAGGAAATGATTGGTTTAGCCAACTGAAGCTTGCCAAAGAGAGACTTTTATTACACTTCTCGAGGCAATCGAATGTCCTTCCTAGAAGTAATCCAGTGAATAACGCGTCAAGGGTATTTTTGAGTAAGTTTAAAGATTCTAAATGTGTTTGTTGCGCTGCCATTATATAAGTATTATATAAGTGTGCAGTGTATTTAAAACTTCCCGTAAATAAGAGAATCAATCTGATTAAAACTAATAATCTTTGTTTTAATTGCCTTACTGCATCCCATAGAGCGAAAGATTGTAAATCGAGATTTGTTTGTTCAGAGTGTCAAAAGAGACACATAAAACGATTCATTATGCAGAAAGATCACGGTACCAGGAAGTAAGGAATTCCATCTTTGAACCTCTAAAGGTGGTATTCTCAATCGCGAGTTAACCTCGGGTTATCCCCGAACCGGAGGTAACTCGCAGATTGTGTGTGTGTGTGTGGCGAAACATCATTATTCTCAATTGCGGATCAGGCTAAATCCACGGATTATTCATCCAAAGGTAACCCGCCGATTTCGGAGGGTAATTCGCGGATTTCGATCACGCGAATCTGTTTGTAAGCAAAGATGGACGTAACAAATAATATGTCATGTGATTATCAGTGTCCAATCACAACGACTGTAACATCTTGCCCACGCATAACTCACGGATTCGGTAATCGTCAGTTCGAGAAAAAGAAAGAATTATCCGCGAGTTATCGGCGAGTGAGGGTTACCCAATCCGTGAGTTTTCTTTTCAACAACTCGCGATTGAGAATACCACCGTAAGTGCATTGACACCCAACTTCGTACCCAGCTTAGAAACCCATAACTGATTAACCGCAACGAGTGTAAACAGAAGGAAATGCGTTTCATTTGGCACCGCAATCTGCTACGTTCAGAGTGGAAATGGTTTATTCCCGGTGAATGCCATCCTGGATATAGCGGTAGCTATTCGAACTTTGTAACTAAAGGTTTATGCGAGTTAATTGGATTGAAAAATACAGTACTAATAATTCAATTTCGGGATTAAACAAATCAGTAATTCCGATTGATTCGCGAGTTTCAGTATCAGCAATAAAGAAGGGAGTTATACGAAAGCATTAGACTTTCTTTTAGTACCAACAATAACCAAAGATCTTGTTCCAACAACGAAGATAATCTGGATAATATTCACATCCTAAAATTACCTGACAAAAATTTCAAGATTCCAGAGTGTGTGCAAATGCTACTAGATGCAGAAGTCTTCTATGAATTAATGATATCCGGCCAGTTCAAGATGGAAGGTTCCAATGTTATTTTTCAAAATACGGTTTTCGGATATGTTGTTTCCGAATCAACTACTTTAGATGGGAAAGGCAAAGGACATTGTGGGATTATTCAGGCAGCAGATAATCTAGAGCAAGGGTGTCAAACCCAAATGCAAACTTGGGCCAAACAGACAATGTTTAACTTTAGAGGTGGACCACAAAAAAAATCATCAAAACTCATAGAAACTTAAATTTATTTCGAATAATCTATATATATATATATATATAAACGGATGTTTGTATATATGAAATCGCTTCTCTCTAACACCGTTCAGCCGATTACTATGAAAATTGGCGTGTATATGGATTTTTTTGTGGAGGATTTTTTTGTGCTATCCTCTTTGTGGCAGCTCCTCACCAGGTGGCCCTATCAACTTCTGCACCGTTCAATCAATCGCCAAGTTGACAACGAGGTCGCCAAAAATGATGCCAACTTGGCTCTGTCGCCAACATTTCGCTATGTTTCCATTGAATCGCCATTATAATGTATGTAAAAAAGGCGTTGCTTGCGAATCTTACAATTTTAAGATAAAATAAATACAACAGAAAGTAATATTAACGTATTAAACACCCAGATATAAATTATTTACACTATTTTAAGCGTTCATTAAACTAAATTTATAACAATGTGTTATCTTTACTGAGCAGAGATCAGCTTAGGGAGGTGTTTTCAAAAATCGACCCACAAGAGAGTTACGAGGCGTTATAAATTTTAAAAAAATCCTTTTTATCAGCTATTAGATCTACAGACTTAAAATTTAACAATGAAGTATTTGCACAGACAGTAGGCGCCAATCGGGTAACCACGTGATTCCGGCTGCAATATCCCCACGTGTTTATACATAACATGGGTTTTCCTATATCTTTGTTGATAACATTCTTGTCTTAATTTTATCTAATGAAAAATATATGATATAATTGTATTTTTTGCATTATTCTAGTATATATGTTTGTTAGGAAATATTTTTAACAACTCTTTTGTATAATTTTTGTTTTATTCTAAATTATTTATCTAATTAGGTATTCGTCTGCTTCGTTAGTATTATCTGGTTAGTGTTAGCTGGGATATTTTTTTATAGTTCTTGATGCACTCAGATATAGCTCTTAATTATTTTAGTTATTAATTATTTTTGTTGTTCTTTTTATTTCATATTTTTTCACAAGAATGGCTCACAGTATAGGTTCGAAAACGCTTCTTTTAAAAAACTTCAACTTGCACGAAATATTATATTACAGTGCGAAGTTTTTCAGTGCCACTGGAAATCGAAGTGTTATTTAGAGATGAAAAGTAACCATTTTCTATAAAATATATTATATTTACATCAAGTTTGCCTACCTACACTTAAAGTTCAAATGAATATTTTATTTAATTGTCGATCAGTTATTTGATGAAAATGAATTTCATTTTTACAATATGTTGCATATAAATACTTTACAATATTATGAAGCATTTGAAGATGTTTGAAAAAAAAAATTATTCTAATAAAATAATATTCCCCATCTTTGACTGTCTGATTTACTTACTAATTACCCTTTAAAAGTGTTTCGAAATTTTTTAGAAATGCCTTAAGATATAAAAGAAAATACTATTTCACTATTAAGTTAAAAAAAAATTACTTATATTAATGTATAATTTATAGGAATTCTTAAATTTAATGTGATTATCCATTATTACAAGTTATTGAATTATATATAAAGTACATGATAAGGGCCGGCCTTCTGGGGGAGAGCAACGGATGTGCTATGCACTGGGGCCCCAGTGCGATCAAAAACTAAAATGCATTCTCTCACATGAAAACTTGACATTTCTTTACAAAATATGAATTTTATAGTTAACATTGTTACACTATAGATCTCTGAATTGCACCAACTGCAGACTTGGCATATAATAACAGGTTTCAAATTCTGAGCTCTACACATCAGATAACATTAAGAGTGGGACCAATTAATCGGTTCATGTACGTTTCAGTAAATAAAATAAAATGTGGAACGCATACATATGATGCGTCAACATAGGGCAATAAATGGATATTATTCACCGCCACTATAATAAAAATGCGCAATCTGCAAGATTTACAGGAGGCTATAATGGGTGTTATGTTTGCCATGTGCAATTATTGAGGAAACAAAGTTTATATAAATAAGGAAATGTAACGACTCAAATTGATATTTCAAAGAGTATATGTGATTCTATTTTTAGCATTTCATAATCTCTCCCTTTGTGTGGATACCATGAAATAATAGGAACAACTAATAATGGAAATTTTTTCTGTTTAAAAGAATTATGAAATAAATATGATCCTGTGTTAATATATCATGTCAACAAAATAAAAAAAAACTCTTGAAATAGAATTGTGCATCACTTAGCAAGTTACAAAAAAAAACCTGGTAGAAGGATTTAAGTGTTACTTCTATAACACTGCAATATTGATACAGTTATTGCGCAAGTAGAACATAGATTTAGGCGTATAACAAATATTAATTCTGATTTCAAAACCTGAGAACATGAATTAGTAAAAAAAAGTTCCAAGACATTTGTAGAGTTTTACAAAAAAAGATGTAGATAAAATCAGTCAAAAACAGAATTTGATTTTGAATACAAATAACACATGATACATACCAAATAGTTAAAATGAGTTATATTTCTATATATATATGTATACACACACACACACCACACACACACTAACTGTTTTAATACTTTTCTCTTAAGTTGCAGTTACTATAGCAAATCCTGAGAGCTGTTTCAGCATATTAAAATTAATAAAAAGTTACATTCAATCATGCATGTGTACAGAAAGCTTAAATGCACTTGCAATATAAAGCATAAAAAAAAAAAGAGCAAAAAAGTTAATTTTTCTGAAAATAACACGCAGTAAATAAGCATGGGTATGCGACAATTGGATCCCAAATTAAAATTAATGCGAGTATGAACTATATTAAAAATGTACATTACAATTTTTAATAACACATTCAATATTTTTTTTCTTCATATAAAGTGCCTATAACATGTAGATCTAATTTTTTAAAATTGTACAATATTAAGGGAATGTATCATCAGAAAAGGTGCAATAATTTTCAGAAATGCTATTTAATTATCCTGAGTTTTAAATATATTTTTCTTCTTATTGAATTACACGTGATTTATCTATAAATAGATGGTTCCGAAATACTTGTAAAAAAGTTTACTTGTTATAACCATTGTTTATCTCATATTAGAGTTAATATGAAAGTTTTTTTGATTAATAAATAGTTATGCATTGATGAAAACGAATTTTATTTTTACAGCACAATGAATTGCAAATTAGATTGCAAAAATACAATACATATATATAAATGAATAGTCGCATAAAATATCTATTCACAATTAAATTAAAAATGTATTTAATGTAGACAAAACAAATATTTTTAAACAATTTAAATGATGAATAATTCTATTTAAAAAAATATGTGAATTTAAAACAAAAAATCTCAAGATTGTTGCATTGGACATTCCACAAACTTTTCAGGTTATAAAAGTAACTCAATATATTTCAGCCGCAGCATTGAAAAAAAAAGAATTTTCAAAACAAGAAAAATTGTACAACTAGACCTAACAAATAATTTCCAGTAATCGAGTTGTTTTTGTTTTTTAAATTGGCATAAGTCACTTTGTTTTTAAAGATAAAAAGTATTCTTTTTCAAAAAAAAAAATCCATATGCAGCACAGTATGTCATTTCCGAACGTAAAAAAAAAGAAGAATTAACTATACGAGTTTAAGAGCAAAATAGTCGTAAACAAATGACGCCGTATGCACGTGCGCAAGAGCTCACGGGAATCATGTGATCGTGACGTCACATGAATTTAGTCCATTGTGGTTCTTTTTTGTTCGGCTGAGATTTGCAAAGTGCTTTTTTCTTTTTGTTTAATTTGTACTTCACGTAAAATTAAGTCTAAAAATTCTTTATCCTTCCATCTGTATTGTTTAATTTTTCAATTCACCCGTGCGAAGAACATGTGTGTATACCAGCTAGTACATTATAATAAACATAAATAAAAGAACAAGAATCATTCAATGTTTACGTCCTGACACTAGACATTTCTTTTCTGCTGCTATCTTCCCTATTTCGGGAAAATTTTTGATATTTTATTATATATTACTGCGTGCCGATATACTGACCGGGCCGAAAAAATGTTCATTGTGGGCCGCATGTGGCCCGCGGTCCGTGAGTTTGACACCCCTGATCTAGAGCTTTCAATTTAGAAGTTTTGGGAAATCGAAAATGCAGAAATCGATTCTGTTAAAACCAGTGAATTAGATATTTGTGAAAACCATTATAAAAACACTTATTCGAGAGATGACCGGGGAAGATATACGGTGGTGATGCCATTGAAAGAAGATCCTTCATGTCGTGGTGAATCCAAACAAATTGCGATCCAGAGATTAAACTCTTCGTGGAAACGACTAAGTAGAATAAAGAATATTTGTATCTGTGTATAAGAAATTTTTTCAGGAATTTGAGGATTTGGGCCACATAAGGGAAATCAAGGAGGATGGGTCTGGAGTTGCATTTTACATGCCACACCACGGTGTTTATCGTCCGAAAAATCTACAACTAAATTGAGAACAGTTTTTAATGCATCAAGTCCTTCAACGAATGGGAAATCGCTAACTTCAATTCAATTTAATGGCAGACTGGTCCAAGAAGAGCTCTTTTCCATTATGGTTCGCTTCCGAAAGCACAAGTATGCCTTTACCATGGATATAGAGAAAATGTTTCGCATGATAAACATACACCCAGAGCAAACGTGTTGGCAAAGAATTCTGTGGCAGAAGGGTATAGGAGAACTAATAAAAACGAACGAGTTAACTACAGTTACCTACGGCACAGTTAGCAAAAACCTTATCTTGCCACGAGAACTTTGAAGCAGTTAGCGATGGATGAAACTAATAATTTTCCTTTGGTCGCTCCTGTGATGCTGAGTGACTGCTACATGGATGATATACTTTCGGGATCCGAGAGTATACAAGAGGTAATCGAATTGCAGCATCAATTAATAGAAATGTTCAAGACTGCAAAGATGCATCTTCATAAGTGGTTCGGAAATTTACCCGAGATAACTTCAAATCTACAGGAATATGCTTTCTTGGAGTCGGACGAGACTAAGGCGTTAGGCATAATTTGGATTCCCAAATTAGACTGCTTCCTTTTCAGAATAGAGCAACACAAAGGCGACACTTCATTCACTAAAAGAATGTTCTTGTCTACTATTGAAAGAATCTTTGACCTGTTGGTTCAATTATAATTTGGGCAAAGATATTTATGCAAAGTTTGTGGTTGTTGGAATTTTGATGAAACGATGAACTTCCTTTTAAAGAAGAAAGGGAGTGGCGTCGATTTATCGACTCCCTTGAAGCCGTGAATAATATCTCTATTGACAGATGTATTGTGGTTGACAGAGAGCAGTGCATTGAGTTGCATGCATTTAGTGACGCGTCGGAAAAGGTATATGGTTCATCCATTTATCCCAAGTCTATAGCTGCCCTTGGAGAAAAGTTAAAGTGAGTCTGGTAATGAGTAGAAACCGAGTGTGAAGCAGATTTCCATTTCAAGACTTGAACTGTGTGAGGCAGTTCTTGCCGCTAAATTGATGAAGGTAAAGGATGCATTGAAACTTCAGATTTCAACTGTGCATTTTTAGTCGGATTCTACTAGTGTGATTTCATGGATACATTGAGAATCAAGAGAATTGAAGACGTTTGTGGCTAATTGAATGTCTAAGATTCATCAACTAAGTCACGTGACCAGTGGCATCACATTGCATCAGAACAGAATCCTGCCGGCATCGTATCTAGAGGATTATTTCCTGAAGAGCTTCGTGACGATTCTCTATGGTGGCATGGTCCTGAGCTTTTACCACACAGAGTGCTTATCCAAATATTGTCATTGGGGAACTAACCCAGGGAGATGACTTTGACTGCGAACTAAGGGTGCCTGAGAAAACTCTGGAGACTTCATTGCTGAGTTTCAGGTACTTTGACTTTTTCAACCATCTGATGGACCTTTCTAACAATTATTTTAAAATAATACATATTGTTTCTTATATTTACAAGTTTATTTACAATTGCAGGTCCAAGGTGAAAAAGAGAGGGCCTTTAACTACGAGTGAGGTAAATGATGCAGAAACCTGGCTTATTAAGCAGGACCAGAGTGGTATTAACTTAAAGTGACCCTTCAAATCTTTCGATATATTCCAGGATGATAAAGAAATCATGAGAATTGGTGGAAGGCCGGAAAAAGACTTCCATACACTACAGCTAGAAGCTTCCAGTTATACTGGCTAAAAATTCTAAATTGAGTTAATCATATTTCAAAACTTTGCATAAGAAATTATTTCATGTCAATCCACAAGGACTATTGAATGCAGTAAGATTGAGATTTTGTCTTTAGGAGGTAGAAACCAATCTAGGAAAACGGTCCATACTTGTAAGGTATGTTTCAAGTGTAAACCAATTCCCTCTTCTCAAATAATGGGCAATCTTCTGTATGAATATGTCCCTCTCCCTCCCATTCAATGTAACTGGTCTAGATTTGGGAGGTCCATATTTCGTAGCTTACAAAAACCAGAGAAAGGGTATTCTGAATAAAAATTATGTTTGTGTTTGCCTTTGCTTTGTGACTCGTGCCGTCCACTTTGAAATTCTTTCGGATTTAACTTCGGATACAGTAATTGCAACCCTTAAGAGATTCATGTATGTCTACGCGAGGAAAATGCTCCAAAAATTTTACGGATAATGCGAATTTTGTTGATGCGAATTTTTAACTAAAGGCATTTTAAAAGGATGATCGAGAAGGACAATGGTAATTGTAAAGGAGGATTTTACAACAGTTTGCAACTGGCTTTTAAGGGGGTGGGGGGGGCGTCGTTGAGGTCTATCATAATTCAGGCAGTAAAGTGAGAACAGTCAGAATTAAAACAAAAACAGGAAAAATTTAAGAGGCCTATAACTAAGATCTGTGCTTTGTCTGTAGATGTAAATATTTAAGGTCAATTTCTTTTTCAGAGATTGTTTATCTTTAAATTGTTCCTTGTAAATTTAACTAGTAGTTTTACTGAAATTTTATATATATATATATATATAATGATTTTAAAAACAATTGTGCAACCTGAAACTTGTTGTGAATTGGGAAACTTTATTGCTGTTGTTAAATATTAATATTACAAGGCCCAGGAATATGTTTGAGCATGCGCATTGGGCACCGCCTGGCGGTGATTAAATGTATACATAAGGCAAAACTGGAGTTGGAGTTTTAGTGCGTGTGTGGGTGACTAAACACGAACGAGAGAGTTTAGCTATGGTACCCACTGCGGGGATCGAACATATACCTCGAGCAAACTGAGAGTGAAAATAAACTTGGTGTTTTGTCAACAATTTTGTCTGGTTTTCTGAGTGAGCATTTCATAGAGACCACTCCTTAAACACGTTTTTTTAATGTTATTTAAAAATGGAAGTTCATAAAGTATGTCTCTCTCTCTCATTTCTTTTAAATAAACAGTATTTATATACATATAGAAATCTAGTTTTTACGCTTACATTTTTATATCCAGCGTATACCTCGTACCCAAAAATTTTCATGTATACGCCGGATTATACTGTAAATAAAAAATGTCACAGTCGTTTATATATATATAGTATAACAAAATAAATATTAACATATTAATTATAAATTCAACAAAACAAAGAATGGATATATAATGGATTTGATAATCTAGATAAACCGAACCAAAATATAAGTAAACATAAAAAGTCAATCAACCAAAATGGAAAACTATTATATTTTCTAGAGCTTTTACTGATTTAGGACAGTGAGATAGGATTCAGCTTGCTTTACTGGATCTCAACGATCCCCTTCAGCAGAAAATTTCGACATGACAGTGCGAAAATAGTGTAGAAAGAAACCTGGATTGAAAAATGGAGTAAAGCCTGATAATAGACCGTGCCAACTTTTAGTACTCTTTTAAACAGTTTCACTTATATGAATGACTATTATAAAATTATTCAATGTTGCATACTGATGCAAACATTTGTCCAACATAAATATTATAACTTACCAAAATTCTTTTTCCATCTATTATAGTATATTTTTAAATAATACGTGTCCATAGCATGATCACATGTATACCTTACGGAACAACTATATGTTATGCGTGACCATATATCTCTAAATTTAACTATGACGCCATTTATATATCAATATTGAATAAATAGTAAATACGCTATTGTAACTGTATAAAAAAATTGAAGAGAAGTTGACGAAAAATATAATAAATTAAGTGTTTCTATTTTTATAATTATATGTGAATATAAAGCTATAAGGATATTCCCATTGCAAGTAATATTCATTGAAAGAAAATTAAAAATATAAAAATTGAAGGTTTATCTTTTGTCATATATATTATTTTTTAAATAATTATTATCTGTAGATAATTTTAGATCTAGCACCCTCCCCCCTTCTTATAAAATCAAAGGCGCAAAGCAATGCAGTTTGTAGTTCTTACTTCATCAGGATCATTGAGTTTAAAATTACTTAATTCTATACTGCTACATTTGATAATATCACAAATTATATAGAAAACAATGGTATGAAAGTTGGGAGAGTAGGATGTCCACTTTAATATTATCCTTGTCATTTGATAGTGGTTCAAATTTACTAGATTCATCGCCAACAGCTTCGAGTTGTTTCTAAGTACGACTATTAGTAATCGATCAACGAAAAATGTAAGAAAATTAAAACAATGTAGATATTCTAGGGAAGTGGTGAACAAACTATTTTCAGTACAAACCCTCCTTTCTGTGTAAAATTGTCACGTTCTCTGGATGGACACAGTCAACCTTCTTTTTTTAAATATTTAACAAAAAGTGAAATTCTTTTTTGAGATTTGCACTTGTGTTCCTGCATTATTAGAAGACTGTGAATAAAACATATAATTTATGAAACAATGGTTTGATTTATACCTATGGGTATAATTTTTTTTAATAAAGAATACTTAAAAAAAAACTACATCATAAGGATTTAATACAAAGTATGTGCTTGCTTCTATGTTTCGATCGATATTGGAAATCACAATCCGAATCAGTGGAATCAATAAGTAATCTTCTAAACCAATCAAGATTGATGTTTACTTAATGCCAGCTAACCTTGAAAATTCATTTTCACATAATTAGGTCGATGGAAACTGATTTATTAGTATTAAATGTAGTATCAATTATATTTTTCTTTAATTGGGATTAAATTCTATACAGAGTGTTTCTTGAATGCAGTTTTCTTTATTAATCCTCAGTATTATTTATTACTGCCTGTTAATTGAGTAGCACCATTAGTGCAAGCCATGACACATTGGGATCAAATAAAGTCTCACTTGTTTAAAAAAAATAGATGAACAATTAATAATTTTTGTTTTTTGAGCATGCTACTGAACAGTCATACATTTAAAAGCCATGCTATGCACATACTCAAATGCAAATTTTACCTAAACTTAACAAAAGCAATTTGCTAACAGAATTATAAGAATGCCTTAAGAAGTAATAAAACTTAACAACTGAGGTATGAATAAAAACAACTGCACAGGTCTCACTGTGACCACAATATAAAGATTTAATAGCAGGAGAGAATGGTTGAAAGAAACGATACAGAAGCTGTAGTAAAGATGGCCACTATAAAACATCAGATCAATCCAAGTTCCTGCCAGAAAGCAGGTAAACGAAATCTCAAATTAATTACAGTTCATATCTAATTTATTTGCTTGCCTGCATGCCAAAGTATAACTGCTAAGTATACTGCTAGAGGTAATTTTTTCATTAACCCGCGATCACTCGCGCCTGTTTTTGCTACCGTCGCTACTCGCGGGATGTAGAGAACACCCCAAAATTTTAACATGTGTATTTAATTATGAAAATAAAATTAAGTCATTATGATACATATTTATAAAGTACAAGATGTTTTTTGTATTATACAAATAAAATTATTAAATTTATTGCATACAAAGGAGACTAACATAAATTTAAACTAAACATACAAAATTTTCATTTCAAAACACTTAATTTTATATTTTTTCATAAATCAGTATATATATATAAAACGTATATACCAGTAATAAATATACTTTATAATTAATGAGATAATGATAGTAGAAAAATAATATTTTAATCATTTTCCAAACATTCAAAACAGACTGTATACAAATGCTCAGCTTCTCGCGGGAGTTCTCAGCCCCCCAGATAAACTTTTGAAGGTCATCACATTCCAATCGTTCGAGAAAGAGGGATTGCATCAGGCCTGAAGGTTCAATGACATAAAATGTGCAGCTACAGAAAAAATCATGGTTCTGCGCATTCTTTTTAGAATCCTGAGAGGATTTTCTTGTTGATGAGGTGTACAGAACACCCCGCGCTAGTGATCGCGGGTTAAAAAAGTTCTACTTTTGTAATATCTCATATTCTTATTTTATGGTACCTGATATTTATTTAAGTCATATGCTTGTATATACAGTGGTGGCCAAAATTGTGGACACTTTTTTAAATTGTGAAGTTCTTTAAGTTTGTATTCTTATAAAAATTTTACATTGCCCAAAATGCTAAGTATTTTATATCATTTTAAATGGAATTTAATACTGAATTCAATACAAAAAACAAATATTTACAACGATTAAAAAGTTATGCTGTAATAACTGTCGATATACTGATACTGATGATAACAGTGAGTTATCAGAGCTTTGTGATGTTGCCTTTATTCTTTATTACAACTTTACATCGATGTTTCATTGAGCTGAAAATAGTTTTAAGCTCTTCCTTCGTTAACACATGATGAGAGGAAACAATATTCTCAATTAGTTCCTTTTTATTTCATGGGTATCTCATTCGGACAAGAGTTTTCAAAGGATGCCACAAGTTTTCGATAGGATTGAAGTCAGGACTGTTTACGGGCCAAGACAACAGCTCAATGATCTTAGAACGGTACCAGTCTTTCAATTACTTTACTGTGTGACAAGGAGCAGAATCTTGCTGAAAAATAATTGAAGCATTATTGGTAAATAGATGAAGCCCTGATTGAAGGCAGAAGTTTGGGTTCTAAAATGGTGTTAATGCATTTTATGACATTCAGTGTCCCATCGAAAATATGAAGGCCACCGATACCATTTGCTAATATGCATGACTAAGTGATAAAACTATGTGGGTACTTCATAGTTGCCTGGATGCTGTCAGGATGTAGCATTTCTGCTATTTTATGTCTTACATATTTTAGATTATCACTACCGAATAACAATATTTTAGTTTCATCCCTCTATATATCTTGTGACCAATAATCATTTGTCCAATTAATGTGTTCCATTGCCCACTGTAGTCCCTTTTAGCGCTTATGTAAATTGAGATACGGCTTTTTTCATAAAATTCTACCTTTTATATCTGCTAATTTGCTCTTGATTGTTTTAGAACTGATTCAAATACTAGCATCATTCAGATCTGTTCTGATGGATGTCCACAAAATTCTTTTATCATTGAATCATAGTACTTTTGTTCTTCTGTCATTAACAGATGTGGTGTACCTTTTTCGGCCATTTTCTGCTACTTTTATTAAATTTGTCTCATAACATCTTAAACAAAACTCTCAGTCTCCAGATGTAGTCACTAAACTACCCACCTGTTATGTAATTTTAACAAAGGAAATACCACTTTCTCATCACACATGTGTCCAATCTACTCTTTTATTTGATGCCATTGCTTTTTGACTAAATATCATCATTATCTTGGCCAGAAAATAGTCCTGACCTCAATCCTATCGAAAACTTGTGGCACTGCTTGAAAACTCTTGTCCGCATGAGGTACCCATGAAATAAAAAGGAACTAATTGAGGATATAATTGTTTCCTGTCACACATTTATTAACGAATGTTTGAGTTTGGTGTTTTATGGCGCAAGAGCCAGTTTTGGCTATACTGTAACAAACATTCATGGGTCTGTGGTCTGGACGGAAAAAGAAGAAATCATGTATTAATGAAGAGCTTAAAACTATTTTCAGCTCAAAGAAACACCGATGTGAAGCTGTAATAAAGATTAACAGCAACCTCACTAAATTTTTATAACTCACTGCTTTAATCAGTATCTAATGTATATCGACAGTTATTGGAGCATAACTTTTTAATCCTTGCAAATATTTGAATTTTGTTTTTTGTATCGAATTTAGTATTAAATTTCCTTTAAAATGATATAAAATACTTAGCATTTTGTGCTATATAAAATTTTCTATAAGCATACAAACTTAAAAACCTAACAATTTTAAAGTGTCCACAATTTTGGCCACCACTGTATATATATGCCAAATAAAATTTCTTTAAATTTTGTGACACACATAAATTTCTCTGCACACCCTGTGGAAGTTGCAACCCACACATTTTGCCCCCCCCCGGGGGTGTAGATTATTAAAATACAAGAGTAAATAAGTATATGTATTTGAGACTTTTCTTCTCAAGAGTGGCTGAATGCACCATATGTACCAAAATATGTGAAATAATCCAAGGAACCCATTTTAAACATTTAAATTTAAAATTACAAATAATTAAAAGTACATTAATTAATTGAATGGTAGTCTTTCCCTTGTATTGCACTTTCATAAAAATGTTACATTCATATGTTAAGGCACTAAACCCTGGCTAAAAAAAAAATGTGGATATTAGTTTTAGCATATTATTTTGTGGATTTAATACACACAGGAACAAAAAGACAGACACAGAGGTAGATAGAATAAAAATGCAATTCATTTGATATATATTTTTTTAATTTCCTTTTTTGTTGAAAAAAAAAGAAAGAGCGAGAAACAACAAAATATACACTATGTTAAATACCTGTATTAAAAAAAAAAGAACTGTACTAATACACTATAAAGAAACTTTTAAAATTCAAATCAGTTTATTATCAAATCAGATACAAATACTTAGAGAATTATGGATATATATAATCAGTACAATACATAATAATAGCTTTTCTATTTAAATATAAGAGAAAACAGTGAATGCCCAGTTTCAAAATTATATTTCTTCTTATTTTATTTAGTGTTTGGTTTCAACAGAATTTTAGAAAAACAGTCCATCTTGTAAAGCAGAATATGTAAATTGAAGCTTACCTATTAGTAAAAGAAGAATGTTGGAAAAGTTAAACAAATCATAGTTAAATTATGCAATACAAATTAGAGAGTAAAAATATAGCTATATGTTCAAAGAGAAGAAAGGTTTAAGATAACTTTTTTGTTATTATAACTTTTCCCTGTATTGGTATTTCATTGGATACCCTTAATAACATTTGTAATTTTTGTTATAACTGGACAAAATTGGTATCACTGCGAAAGGTTTAGAGGGAATTTCGTCAGTGGGTCATCAAATTAGCTAACACAGTTAACGAATTTCTGAAAAGAATTTTTTCCATTTTGGAACCTGATATACACATCTTAGTTTTGCAAAATTAGGTAGAAAATGGTCTAAATAGGAAATGTTCAAAGTTTCATTTGTATCAAATCATTAGTCCCATAGATATTAGGAAAACATTAGTGGTTAGATACTAGATTACATGTAAAATGAGGTATAATTCTTCTCTCCCCTTTTGATACAGCATGATAAAATGAATAGATAAGACTGGTCAACAAATTTTTACGTTTTGTTTGTTTCAGAGATGAAGTAGGCCCATTCTCATTAATTTCAACATGCTGAGTTAAAAAAATGACAAAAATACCTTGGAATAGCTTAAGATTTATGAGATACATTACAATAAATCTGCATTCATTATGTAATACTGGCTTTTTTAAACAAAGAAACATTTTCTAACTAGCATATTCTTCTAATTATGAAAAACACAATAGCACAATGTAACTGGACAGTTGGTACAATGATGTTTTCTTTCTGCCCTCTTCCATGAGTTTACATATATGCTTTACAAGTAACACTCTAACAGTTGCGTACCACTGATGAGCCTTATCTCCATATTAGAGACATTTTGATGAAGAATTTGGCATGCTTATTGCTTACAAAACCATAATTGTAAGGGAAAAAGTCAATATGAGAATATTAAAACTGTATTTTCAAAATAATGTTGCACCCCATTTTTTCATAGCGTAAGAGCATAATGTGCACTAATAGTACATAATTCTCAGCTGAGTGGTTTTCAAGAAATTTGTTAACTACAATTCAGAAAAAAATTCCATGCATTTTCTTATTTATCAACACATAATATATCACAGAAACATGCCTCTTTTATGGCCTGGAGATTGGTAGACCCATAAATATCCTCCATTTACATTCTCTTCAACTTACATACAGAAACTTCTCTCAAATGAATGGCTGGGATAATGGAATGTTGAGCTTATACAGCCCAAGGCCTAGACGAAATTCTTCCCAAGTCCGAATTTTACATGCAAAGATAGTAGTATGTACAAATGCAGTTAGTGTGGGGTGTATTAACAATGTTCTTTCAGATTTCAGAGATGCCATTCATAGCTGTTTTCTCCTCTTGAAATGTGCTTATCTGTGATTGTGGTTATTTCATTCTCAAATAAAACAACAATCTTTGATTATGTAGCTGAGGTTTAAGCACTATAGCTACTCTTTTCAAATTGTCACAGGCTTTCAATTTGTGTTTTTATTGCTGCTTTTTAAAAGGCTCTGTGCAATTTCAGAACATTCCTTTGCCTATTTTACATGTTTCCTAGAAACAGAATATATTGCTATCTCATAGCAAAACTGCTTTTTGAATCATTTTGGAAAAACCTTCATTGATTTGGTTTATAGCTTATATTAATAGCTGTCATCAGACCATCTATATCATGACAGAAGACAAAATTATCATACATTTGGAAAAATGAATCAACATCATTTCATGTCAATGACGAAAACACAAATGATCTCTTCCAGAAGATTCCATTTCTGTAATATGGATCACTGCAGCTCAGATTTATTTATTTATAGTCAGTTTAAAGTCATGAACTCAGTTGATTCTGAATTATTATGAGATCTCTATTTATTTGTTATCAGAGTGAAATTTGGATCTATAGATGTTAATGGTTTGGCTCAGTCATGAATATAAATCTTCTTCTGTGATGTCAAATGAATACAATTACGGAGAATGAGGAATTGGAATACATTTACAACCCTTTTTTTTTCTTTCTCTTTCAACTTAATTTTACTTATTGGTGAAATCAAGTATATAACTCTTACAACACATGCATGAGATCCATGTTTTATTATAAATGGTAAGCTTATATAAAAGTATAGTTTACAGGTGATTATTACAATTGTAGTGTATTTCTCCTCTGTAAAGTCAATGAAAATTCTTACTAAATGTAACAAAAATTGTCAACCTTAGTCCCATTTTTGAGGCATTATACCTTAAATACATTCACTCATTTATACACTTGAGAAAACAAAAAGCAAATCTTTGATGTGTTTGTAATGCCAGATTTCACAAAAGGAACTCATGTAAATAGTGAAAAATGATCCAATCTCAGATTAATATTTGTTATAGATTTAAATTAATTTATTAAATGTTTATTAAGCATTTTATGTATGTTAACTATAAGACTGTTGTTATTACATTTGTCTATCAATGTGCGTATCATATAAATTTTCATACTGAATGAATTTATAAATTAGTAAGACATTTGGGCATCATTGATTGACAGATCATTTAAATACAGTGTAGTATTGACATCTGGTGACTAATGCTCAAATTAAAAAAAAACTAGTAAAATAATTCCTTGATTTACACATAGACTAATGAATAGAAGCAGAAAAAAGCAAATTAAGCACCCTATATATTATAAATGATAAAGTAATTTAAGAACACAGGATTATATATCCAGATAATGAACATTTATTTTTGAAATATTAAAAACTAGAGCCAAATTACAATATTTATTCTCAAATTCTTGTTCAGTAGCCACACATTAATAGTAGTTATTTGGCTACTTTAGTTTCTGAAGCTTTTCTTGACAATTAAACAGTGTAATTAAGATTTATAAAGTAAAAATTGAAGTCTCTGAAGACACTGTTATTTTAAACATGAGTATTATCCAAACTATTAGAGGCAATTGTATAACACACACATGTTGGATATCTAAGGATTTCACTATATGAGAAATCCAAATATGCAAATTTTGGCATGTTATATTTCATTATCATAGTTGTATTTATTCACGTTTTTTAAAAAATAATATTATTTTCAAAATTTTTTATGTTTCTAGACTTCAGGGGGGAAAAAAGTTATCTATTTTTTAATGCAAAAAACTCTTAAAAGCATTGAGTAGGCAAAATTTTGGCATTTTATATTTCCTTACCATAGTTGTATTTATTCTCATTTTTTAAAATAATATTATTTTCCAAATTTTTTATGCTTCTAGACTTCAGAAAAAAAGTTGTTTTTTTTTAAATAGATAACTCTTCTAAACTTTTAAAAGCATTGAGTAGAAAATGTTTTGTGTACAATTAAGACACATTCATTTAATGGCAAGAGTACTTATATTTTAAAAAACTTTAACATTAAATTTTTGAATTAATAAATTTTTAACAAATGAACATGCCAAAGCTATCAAGATTTGGCATAAGACAAAATGTTCAATTTGATAATGATATGTTATTGAAGTCTGCAATATGCAAAGGATATAAGCTATTTTAAAAAGGCAACAAAGTTGAAATTCTGGCTCATAATTATTGATTAAAAACAAGTCTATGAAAAAGTTAAGTGAAAATTAAAAAAAAATGTATGACTTTATTCTTGATGAAGAAAAGTAAACAAAATTAGTGATAAAATGAGCATAAATTATGAAAGAACACACTGAATTCTTTGAAATAAGTTGCAACTTTGCAAAATCCAAGCATGATGATTGCCTTAAATTTTAAATGCAAATCAAAAGGTGGTAAGAACAGAAATTTGTTAAAAAAAACATTTAAATCTGGTTAAGTAGAAAATGCATATTTGATATAAATTTTAACTTGTGATGAAAGTTGTATACATCACTACATTCCTGAAAAAAAAAAAAAAAAGGATCTAATACAGAATGGTGTACAAAATTGTAATTAAAAAAAAAGGCAAAGCCTATGTTACATGTTGAAAAAATTCTTACTACTGATTTTCTGAATTCTCAAGGCCGCTCTCACAAGCCAGTTTTCTCTGTGATTGTCATAATTTAATGCAGTATACAATAGTAAACTTTGAAGAAAGTTTAAGCAGCAAATTGGAACAAAAGATGTTATAGTGCAATCTACTATGTTTGCCTCCAGGAGATTGAAAGACCACACATGTAAGTAAGCCTAACACATGAAAAATTACAGAAAATTTATTGACTGATGAGTATTTTCTCCAGATAATGGGCCCTTAACTGTTTAAGATTACCCTTTGGACCAAAGAAGTGTAAGAAGAAAGATTTTTTTTATTAATACTCCAAGCGGTCTGCACGTAAAATTCCGCCATTCCAGAAATGCTTTTTCTGCCTTCAAGCAAGATTTCCAAAAGCGGCCGATCCGCATTCTTAAAAATACGGCTCAACTGCTTTTGAGAACCCCACCTGAAAGCAAAAAAATATGTGCTGTGCATTTTTGAAGCATCTCCAGAATGGCAAGACTTTAAGTGCAGACCGCTTAGAGGGTTAAGGATGTAAAATAATTCATACACATTTGGATTCACACATGTGTGCTTTTTGCCAAGAAAAACGCTTTCAATACATCTTAGAAAAAACTTGTATATCTTAAAGGAGGATACATGGAAAAATATTACTAGTGTAATTTTGGCAATATATATAAAAAAATCTCATTTATATTTGATTTATCCTCGTATATAAGGAAATCATCTGTGTCTAAAATCAGATTTTAAGAATTTAAAAGGAACATTATTATTATTATTAATCAACACTATATTAAAATCCAAAGTTTTGAAAAATTAAACAATAGCATTAATTCTAAATCACTGTGGGTACAAATGTAACATAAAACAGCATGACACATCACAAAAATATGCTTCATATTTCTTAATTTGTATCCGTTAATTAAATTTAAAACGAATTTCTAAGACAACATGGTACTTAAACATTTTGAAAAAATTTAAATCATCAAAAAATCCACTGAATATTGCATTAATTATCTTGAAATAAAAATATTAGGGGAAAAAAAAGTAAATTGATTGGGAACATTTTTAATACTCTGAATCTGATTTTTCAAAGTTTAAGTTTATATATACAGCATCTTTTTCAATTCCTACTATTAGCTCACACTCTCTAAATATTTATTTATTTATCTTGGTGGAATTTTCAATCATTAATAAAATACATTTTAAAGCGCTCAATTGTGCTGAAATTTTATATACATGATTATTTTGGATGACAATATAGTAATTTAATTATAAATAATAAAAATTAATTGATTAAAACTAATTATTTAAAGAATTACAAACACAGCCACGTTGGCGACTTAGCAACAATTTTGGCGACTTGTGTCAAAACTTGAAAAGGTTTTATTGTCATGTTTTAAAGCATTCACAATTGAAGTGAAATTTTATACACACGATTGTTTTGGATGACTATACGATACTTTAATGATAATTAATAAAAATTAATTACCACTTAATGTTGTGATTCGGTCATATGTATATACATATTTATATTAATTGTAACGATTAAAAATAAGTAGCTAAAATAAAATTTGTCTTTGTTGATCCAAGTAGGAATTGGCTTAATTTTTTTTTATGTATATTACTTGTTTTATATGAAGTAACAATTCTATTTCACCCGTGTGGAGATTGGGTTTGAATGAATAGTCCCAGCGCAGCCCATGCGTGTCATAGAAGGCGACTAAAATGGGACCGGTCCTCCAGGTTCAGGGGTTGTGTGTAGGGCTAACAACTGTAATCCATAGAAAAAAATCTTATTATGGAATCTCAAGAAGAAAATATAACCAGGGTTACTTCTAGAAAACGACTTGGAAAAAGTTTAAAGGATTAGAGAAGATCTCCTAGTTTTGAGAACTAAGAATTGGAGAACACTAGCAAGAAGAAAAGGCTTCTTGAGGACGCTGGGCTGTCAAGCCACTGAGGAAATGAAGGAAGGAACAATTCTATTTTATATAAAGTATTTTAGACATTGCAGAATTTTTATTTTTGTAAAAGCCAAGCTTTCTGCTTAAATCATTTACATAAGTACAGCGTAGCACCAAAACAGTTTTTATCATAACAATAACATTGGAGCAACATTTAAGATAAGGCAATATTGAACAGTCTGTATAAACTACACAATGTCATTTTTTTTTAAAATTTGAAATTGAATGTTATATTTTTGTTGATTCTTCTTTTAAGAGAAACAAACATATTTCCTTATAGATTTTACCATTTTTGAAAAACCACACTAATTAGTTAAGTTAATAAAAATCTGAACACAATTTTTTTTATATTTCTAACAGGTTGCGGATTGGTGTTACCATTGCAGAACTAGTACATTCCCTGGAAGCTGGTATCTCGTTTTAGCGTGGCACCATATAGGCAGATAGCTCTGACAATGTGAACCTGTGCTAAGATTTAATTTTGCAGAGAGTCGCCAAGTCAGATAGACACTCTAAGAATCTTTTACATGCCGTATAATTGTGCCATATCTCAACAAAATAAAGGAAAGATTTAAAGCAATCAAAAAGAAATAATACTTCAAATTCAACTTTGAAATACTAAACTTTTTTTAAAAGATTGGCCAGTAGATAAGACTGACCTATATTCTTTTTTATACGAGAACTTTTAAAAAGTAACATTATTTTCAAGTTAACTTAGTCTAAACACTGAAAAATGTAATAAATCTTTTGATAATAATAAATTTTAAATGCCTGAAAAACAGAATAAACACAAAGATCTTTGTCTTAAAATAAATAAGAGCACTAATTTTTTTTGGTGGTTAAGTCCAAAACAAGGTAAGTTAAAGTGCAACTTTATATTGACATTGTATTAAGAACAATTAATAAAGAGAACCTTGAAATAAACAGAACAATTCAAGATTCCATTTCTAAATTTTATTGAAGTAGAAAGAGAAATAAGTTTACATACCTTATTTAGAATAAAATATTTTAAACAGAAAGAGGATTGCTTTAGCACCAAAAGTCAACTGATCATAAAACTGAAGTTTTTCCAAATCATTATCTAAAACTTCTTCAACTGTTATAACAATGAGTTCAGTAGATTCCTCAAGATCACCTTCAGTTCGCTTTTTATACAGTTCTTGAATTTCATTGGTATTTAAGTTGCATCTAAAAAAGGATAAGCAGTACCAAATATAAAGGTAAAGCATTTGTACATGAAAGGGCAGTGTACACAGAAAAAATTAATGAACTGATTTTGTGTACTAGTATTTCATTTTTTTTTCTCCTGTATTTAGTGAAAAAATGTTAAAAAAGAGAATGAGATGCAGTTAGCCAACTAAATTGATGTTACCCTCAGAAGCAATATGAAGGCGACTGGCAACAGACCTAGTAATTTTCAACCCTAATCAAGAAATGAAAATGACATTTGAGCTGATACTGAACTATAACTTCTATACCACACTAACATGAAGACTGAGTTTGGACAAATTAAAAATTCATTTGGGAACTTCCAGTCTTGATAAATTTTAAATACATTAGCACTTCAATAAAATGGACCTTTATATAATGATATCAGAGCTAGAACTTATTATTCAATAGAAGCTATGAGCTTACAATCATAATCATGCAGCAATACACCAAAGAAAATGTTCTTAATAATGCAAGTTGAGCATGATTTAAACTTTTTTCTAGGAGAATGTTTTACATTATTTAATGATTACTTTCTTATTAAACATTATTAATTTCAATCCAAAGCTGTGTGATAATTTAATGAATTATTAAGCAGATATTTTTCAAAGTAATATATAAAGTGTTTGCTCCCATTAAGGGGATATCATACGATTTATAAAACAATTTTTGGTTTAATGGTTTTGGCAATTTTTTTGGTTGCATTTCCTATATATGTATTTTATAAAACAGTTTTTGAGTTCAAGATACCACAAAAAGTCAAATGGTTAAATTATTAAACAAAAATTTAAAAACTCCCAAAGTGACTTAAAATTTTACTCCTCCGACACTAATTTAAGAACACACATGAAATTTGATTTAAAGTATTTAAAACTATACACAATAAAGTGTGTATGGGTTTTGTGATTGATATTTATAAGATACTTTTTTAATAAATGTTTATTGAAAATTCCATGAAAAACATATGAATTCTAAATTCAATTATTTTTGAAAAAAGTATTGCTTTGATTCAAAAATGCATTTACACGTATGTTACATGTATTAACCCTTTAATGGTCATATAATTTTGAAGAACATGGTCATAAAACTGCCTATTTATTTTATTCAAGAAAATTAAATAAAACTAAGTGTATGTACAGTATATGTATTTGTTTTCAAATCTTAGGTAAATTTTTAGCTTGAAATACAAAAAATTAATTTTTTTTTAAGAAAAGCCAAGGTTTAGGGTTATTATGACTGAATATTGGTTCTTTAGTAAAAAGAAAAAATTAAAAAACAACAACAAAAAAAAAAAAACATGTGTTTTAAACATTAAAGGAGAATTTTATTACACTTATGCAAAATGTTAATGTACATAAGAATTTTTTTCTTATGAGATAAATTTCAAAGTATGAGATGCAAAGGCCAACATCACAAGTAGCAGTACAAATCCATCATCACTGCTGTCAGATCCATTTATACTTAAAGTAGAGTCTGACTCACTTCCTGACTAACTCCATAATGTATACAATATTCGAAATATATATATATTTTTATCATAAAACACAACCCACATGCATTCACGAAGAGCAGAACAAGGTAACTGAGCTAAAGTTACAAAAACATATTGCTAATATATATGTTTGATTGTGCTAACATCTAGTTTAAAATAAAATAACTATCTCAAACATGTTACTGATAATCTGGTACTGCCATTTGGTGAGAAAAAACATGATTCTGGGCATAAGAAGTTGATGGGGTTAATTGTTTTAGTGAATTACTTTTGAACACTTCAGTGTAGAAACATCATGGGCGTGAGAAATAGAGGGGTAAATTTTACCCAGTGATTTTGACGTGAGCAAGAAGATAAGGATTAATAACAGTAGTTATACGAAATTAAGTAATAATAGAAATAATTTAGTGATAAATATCAAAACATTTGACACAATAGAAGAAAAAAAAAGCATTAGCATTTGAATGATGAAAAATTACATTTTTCTTTTTCTTTCTGAGATAAATCAGTTGAAAGTTTTTATTTGCCATTAGGATGTGAAAAAAATGAACATAAATGTTATAACTCTAGTTATTTTTTAAACTTATGAGATTATAGAAAACTATACAAGAATAATGCAGGCAAAGAAAATTTAATTTGGTTTTTTAACATCATTACAGTCTACAATTCTTTAAAGATAACATTTTAGCTAAAAAAAGTATCAATTCAAATTACTGTCATCTTACTTGAAATTGACTAAGTACATAATTGGTGATAAAATAAAATGGATGTACAGGCATAATACATACTTTAGATAAAATTCCAACGAAGGAGTTTTTAGTGTAACTGGATTGTAACTAACACCCAGTAGAACAGGAGATGAAAGGTTTAGTAAAGGTATATTTACTTCTTCTGTTATTTCTTTAAGAATGGAATCAAATATCTCTTCAAGTATCATAGATGGATCCATAGTTTGAAAACTTTGACTTGTTTTGGCAATTACATCCTGTAAGAAAAAAAAAAATTAAACTGAAAATCTTTCAGGTTTCAACAAGAGAAGGCCTAACTCAACAAGAAAAAGTTCATATTATTGAAATGAGATACCAATTTTGTTACTCATTCACTTAAAAGTTATGATAAGAAAAATGGATCCCTCACTTTATTTATTCATTTGTAAAATTCACACATGTATAATAACATTTTTAACAAGATATGTAAAGAAAATTGAAAAATTTCAAACAGATTTTTAAAGAGTTGATAACTGATTTATTTATTCCTATTATATTCATTGCATCTTATCAGAAGTAATAAACATAAAAGGAGACAACTCAAATTGTGAAAGGGAAAGTTATTTTATATAAAAGAAAACAAATCTGCTCAACCTTTTGAAGAAAAACAATCATATTTGAATATTTTTTCTCATGTAAAATAAAGTCATTATTACAAATAAGAAACACAATTAAGTAGTATGCAAAAAAGGAATATTATCTTTAAACGAAAAAACATGTAGGATATGATAAAATAGATTTAAAAAGCTTGGCCATAAAAAAATTTTTTTAATGAATAAGTGTAATAGGAAATTAAAAATTATGAAATATAATATAAAGAAATTGTGGTTGTTACCTAAATATAGCTACTAAAAGTAATTTTTAAAAATATGTTGATGAATCAAGACTCTTATAATTAAAGGAATATAATATTTTTAGAAATTTCTGAAAACTTGGTGCTTTAGCTAATATATTTAGAGCTTACATATCTCTTTTAGGAAATGAATCATTCATCATGAAACTCATAATGCATCATAAGAGGACAGAAAAATCAACCATTAGCCAATTTAACTGTGTTCTTCTTAAGCTGAGATAAAATTAGAATGATGATTTTACATATTATTGCCATTTCTAAAACAGTTCCACAACAAACAAAAATTCATGATTGAAAAAAAAAGTGTCCCAATGCAGTGCTAGAAAACATAATTTTCACAGAAAAATACTGCTTACCTACAAAAAGGAAGGAAGGAGATAACTAAATATTGTAAATATGAAGAAAATGTTTAAATGTGTCACCTATTAATTTTTCACATAAAAATTAAATGGGTCAATTAATATATGTATAACAAAGAATAACAACCATAATCTTAAAATTAATTTTTGAGCCTATAGAATGCAATTTTTCTACTCTAACTGATATTTTTAATTAGAAGAAAAATATCTACATCAGGTTCAGGATGACCACCTGGACGATCTATAAGAAATGGAAACTCAGCACACTGTCCACTTCGTCTGATAAAAATAATATTGTTATCATTTGTTACAACAAGTCCACCAACACCTAAAGGATCAGACATATAAGCCTGAGAATTATTAAAATCTAGTACTCCTTGTTGCACGAAAATTTTTGAGCCGGGTGAACAATTGGTACCAATAAAATCCTTGTAACATGTCAAACCTAACAATAACTTTACTTCAGTCAAGATAAAAAGGCTGGCTTCTTGCATTTCCAATTTATGTAATCGAAATTTTGAACCATTCCAAATGGAAGTTCCAGATGAAAGTCTCTTATTCCATTCATTTTCAATATTGTCTGATATTGATGGAAGTGTCTGCCTGCTATATTCTCCTCGCCACTCAACTTTAATGGAAGATCTATCAAGACCTTTGCCAGGAATGCATAAAATTTGTATGTAATCTGTAATTTCCATAATAGAGAAATAGGTATTAAAAATGAAAATTTCGATTTCACGTATATAAACTGCTGAATTCTGAGCTAAGAATAATTTGAAATAAATCGAGTTTTTAAAAAAAAAATGTTTCAAATATTTGATGAGTTTAAATTTCGTAACTTCCTACATTTGTTTACAAATCTCAACGAATTAGTTGCCAATTACGAATATCAAAGATTTTGAGTCAGCTGATTATAAACGTCACCGATTGTGCAAAAATTTTACACATCTTTGACATATGTATCGACGATTTCAAGAACACTAAAAATGACACTTGATAAAAATACATAATAAAAAAACATCAAGTTGTTATAATACTCTTTTTAGCTTAAATATTAAGCTAGCATTATATTATTGATATCCATCTCAAAAGGCCCAAGTCTTCGAAAGTTATTTTACTTAATGTGCTCCCTGAACTACATGATTCGTGACCAAATTTATTTTCAAAATAAAGTACAAACCAAACATTATTTTATTTATTTATATAAATGTTATTTTTTGAATGCTTAAATAACAGAATTCTAACAGAATCTAATTTGGCAGATTTATTTCTGAGCAAAACTTCAGCTACGTCGATACCCAGTAATAACTTGATTTCGTATTCATCTCAGTTTCAAAATCAGGCCCACACAAAAACGTCATTTTTTCTTAATTATAGTAGCATCATTTAATTTTGAAACTTTAATTTTAAATTAAATGAAAATTTAATTATTTTAAATTATTTTTTTTTTAAATTTTTAATTTTATTCTCAATAAGAGTCAGTGTCGATTTGCTCATTTGCCGATTTGCTCGCCGCTCATTTCGGGCCTTGAGCGCAAAAGATCTTGTAGCGATGGTATCTAAATAAGTTAGTAACAGCCTCCGGACAAGACTGATTCTTTTTGTCTAGTGGTATGTTACGGGCTTACGAACCCGAAGGTCATTGGTTCTGTCCTCTGGAAAAGCGCCTCCACAATCTACAGGCTTCCTTCGCACTGGTGGATCGAAATTTATAAACAGAAAATCTGGTTAAGTCCAGCTTATATACGGACCTCTGGGCGCCCAATGAATAAACCGGCACTGATGAAAGTTTCTAATAGAAATTGACACATACACGAGTCCTTCAAATCAGCAATTTCGTGTTTCTTTATCTCCGTTTCTGTCTGCTCTAAGATTCAATAACAAAAGTTTCAAATATCTTTCAGGAACCACACAGTTTCAAACTTTCAACCACTAGTTTCTTGAAATAGGAATTTCGAGATCCTATATCAATTATATCTCTCACTTCCGAGCTCCTATTTTTTACTTGTATTTTTACACTAGCCAATAACCCTTATTTCACTGGATATTTCAAGATGTTGTATAAATAAATATCGCTTTCATGTTATGGAATTAAGCAAAGACAGAGGATTAAGCTTCGATTGTATTCAAAAGCATTCTTATAGGCCTCGCTCTTGATTAAAAGACAGGAAGAAATATCAAAACAGAATATTTATCTTCTAAGCCTCCATATTCCGCTTGGAAGTCGATTTTCACGAAATTCGTTTATAATAGTACTCTACTCAACAAAATAAAAATGCTTGCCGAATATAAAGTCTGTAAGTCAAAAAGTACAAAAAAAATGGATTTTCTTTAAATCTAACCCCAACAATCCCTTTTTTCTTGGTAAGTCAATTTCCGGAAAACCCGTTTTTAGTGGATCCCTACTCAACAAAATTACAATTTTTTGGATCTAACAGTTTAAAAACGATTTTTTTTCTATACTTTCTTCTCAACCACCCTGGGATACTATTTCCAAAAAAATTATTCTTAGCGGATCTCCACTTAACAAAAGAAAACATGCCTGCCAAATTTCAAGTCTGTTGGTCCAACAGTTCTCGAAATCTCTTGATAAGTCGTTCTTCTCCAAAATATTTAACGATAGATTGATCGATGGAGATATCTATATAGTCATTAGAGAAACAAGCTGCACGTTAGAGTTATTTGCCTTCTTTTAGTTTAACTGGTTAGGATTTGAAGGTTTCTACATAATTTGGGCACCATATTAAGTAATTATTCTTGTTAGTACAAAATATGCGAGATTTTTTTGCCTAGTGAAACTTTGAAGTGAGGTTCCCAAAGAAACAATAAATAAATGAAAAATAAAAGTATTATTTCTTAAAAAAAAAGCCTTCCCTTTTCTTTTCCAACTTTTCTGGTTTCAAAACACTCTTTTGAGAAATATATATACTTCTTTTGCTGCAAAAAACACTAAGTAAATTTCCCTTACCTATGTTACTTTTCCTGTCGATATTTACCTATGTAGCAATTGTGAAATAATCATCCACTCTGTCTGCCACTTTTTTTTTTTTAAATTCAAACTAGGGGCAAACCCATAGCGGATGAAATCGCTTATTTCTTTGCCTTTCACTTCTTATTGTAGAAAATTCATTAGATTCCCGAAAACAATTTTCAGCTTTTATGGCTTCTTTCATGTTTCTATCTCTTTCTAATGCAAGTAATATGTCTTTTCGGAAGCAAGACTCGACCAAAAGGAGCTTAGAAGCCACCATACTTTTTCTTTCGTACGTCGTAAACTCATGCACTCGAACCTTGGCTTCAATTTCATCCCATAATCTTAGTAGATAGTTTTTATACAATAATAGCACATTTCTCATGATCGAAAGTAGCCGTGGTAGCCTAGTGATCAAGGTATCGGATCGTGGCTGGCTTGTCACAAGTTCGAGCCCAGTACCACTAAAGACCCACCGTGTAGCGGCGCGATGCACGTTAAATGTGTCGAGAGCTCAAACGTCCTCCTGTTTGTGTCGTAGTTAGGAGAGAGGGGAGTGCCATCTCAGGTGTCATCACTTGACTATGGTTCAAAATTACGAGGTCCGTCGCCAAAAGTTTTCGTGTAGCTGAACAGTGCGACGTTAATATGCAGTCACTCACTCATTATCGAAGAGGAAATATTTCAAACATAAATTTCCACATGCAAACCCTCACATCCAAATATCTTGCTCTAAGCGGGTGATCGCATAAAGATAATAGCTGTTGTGTGTGTGCCTGAAAACTTCATAACACGTGCCGTTTTCAGCATCGGATCAACAGCTTGCATGGTGCTGGAATCCACTTTCATTGGAGATATCACATTATAGTGAATCTTTTGGAATCGAGTTAAAATACTTAATGCTCGTCAAAGCCCCTTTAAACTTTTTCAGTGAGATTTCTGGTAAATTGAACTTTCTCTTTTGACTTGATTTTTCCCAATCATCTTTTCAATTAACGCGAAAAACGCAATTCAAAATATTTTTCTCTGTAGATTTCAGCCTAGTGAAATTTCTTTTCGTAATTTTTTCATTCTCTTCATTTTTTAAAAATAAGGTACTAAATCTCTGCTTGGGAATTACCAAAAATTTATTCTCTGCTTTGAGCTTAAATTTATTTCACAATCAAAAATTTAACATATAAGAAGTTTACTTTTTTAATTTCCTCTTCAATTCTCTACGCAAATATTAAAGGATGCTTTCAGTGACTTTCTTTTAGTTTTTAACTGTGTCGCAAATGCATTTAAAACTCAAAATATCCCTTGATTGTCAAGATAGTAGTAACACGCTAAGTGCCAAATTATGAAATGTTACACTTCTGACAGACTAGCTCAACAAATTTGTATAAATATAAAAGTGTATGTTCATCGACTTATACCTCATGCCTGTGTTACCAGCCTAAAAAAGTGTATAAGTACTCGCAACAAAACAGGCAGGTGACACTTAAACACTGGTTTAATATATGAACACAAAGAAAAAATAAGTACTAGAGCAAAAATAAAGAACCAGACGACAATGCAACGTACACCAATCGATTCAATGAAAGTCAATCAGAATTATAGTTTGCACTCAAAATATTTTATTACTTCGTTCTTAACTTTTTAAATGATTAATATATTTGCGTGTGTGTGTGAATGACTTTTTTTTGACAAAATCTCTCATCACAATATGTGTATAATCAATAAGAGGGCAAATTCTCAAAGTTATAACATAATAGTTTTTTGAAAAATATTCCTTTTTTTATTGAAGTTTGCACTTTTGAAGATCACAGAATCCGAAACAGATCTCTCAGAACTACGGTTCAATTTTTAAGCAAAAATCTATAAGGTAAGTATGAAGAGCTATAAAAAATTGTATAGGCATATTTCTGAATTCAATTCCAATTCAAAATATAAGAATTATCAAAAGGGTAATAACATACATGATTGATTGTTAAGGAATTCTTTGGATATTTTTTATAATAAGACAGTGGGAATGCATTATTTGCTTTCGAAAATTTCCAACGAGATTTTTTTTTTTTAAAAAAAATCTTATTTATATATTTTGAGAAAATTCCTACAATTTTCTTATCTTTTGCTTCTACCTCATTCAAATGCTTTCTTAATAAAATTTATACAGTATATAAATTCGAATTGCAAACTGATAACGAAATTTCAACTTGAACTGGCACTTTATAAGTTCTAAATTATTCGATATATATAAAACTACTTGAAATAATTCACTGATGAAAGAAATGGACTAAATTCATGTGACGTCATAGTCATGCGGCAAATGCAATCGCGAGTTTCTGACCAATCACTTCATGCATTTCACAATTGACAACTTTTGCTTTTTACGGAAACTTTCTTTTAAAATGCACATATTTGTAAAGAATAATAATGCACATAGGTAAACGAAATGTATTTGATTTAAAAATACAAACATGTTATCAGATTTTTTTTTAATTTCGAAAATTTTTTAAAGAATCTTAATGTGTTTTAAACATCTTTATCAAATTATCAAATTTTAAACTTTATCAAAATTTCACAAACAAAATAAGTACAAGACTAATAGTAGCTTTGAATTTAATATAGAGTACGTGATTGTATTTATTAAGTTACCGCAATGAATTTAGTCTATTGGCACGAGCTTTGTTCTCGCGGTGGGAACAAAAAATAGCTGTTATACGAGAAGTACAGTACAAACAAAACAACTCTAGACAGCGTAAGCGCATTTATTAAACATTGCTAACACTAGAAAACTAAGTAAAGTAATTTGTATAAACTTATCTAGTGTTGTAATCAGAAGTTATACGGTATGTTAAGGGATAGATTGAATTTGAAAATGGACCATTTTATTGCATCGGGATTTTTTCTTTCCATTGAAGAGCAACTCATATTGCAAACATCTTTACCAGTTTTACAGCAGGAAAATAAATTTCCATCTGTTACCTTTCTTGCAAAAATTTTTGGAACAGAGAAAAACTATTACATTGCTCAAGGTCGAGGTGAAGATTTCATTCGAAATAAAATGAATTTTTACAGGTATTTATTTACAAAAAGTATTTTTACTCTTTATGTATATCACTTCCTTATATTATTATATAAGCTATTATATAAATTAAATATGAGTAGCAATATAAATTTCAAGAGTTATATCGAGAATATATGGCTCACAGTGTGTGTTTGTGTTTATTTTTAATTATATTCTTAGGAATTTCTTATTATATTTTGTTACCAAATATAATAATGCAGCTTATATAAATTTTTTGACGTACAAGTAGAAAAGGGAAATTAAAGGCATTTTTTTTAAAAGCAAAATCAATTTATTTAAAGAAAAGTGAAAGCAAATAATAAAAAAGAACAGTGAAAAAGAAAAGAGACAAGACGACAATGTTTAAGAAATCTAAGTTATTAAATAAATGAGAGATTGTAATTATTGCTAAAGTATAATTTCCGCTACGTTTTATGAAAATAGAAAGCGACAATTATTAGCGAACAATGCCACTCTGTGCTACACAGGATCTATAAGTCGCAGGGAAATGATGAAATTGGGGATTTGATCAAATCCCTATGGGATAGGATCAATCCACGGAGCCAGTTCAGATGTCATCCTCGTCACTTGGTTATGGTTCAGAATTACCAGGTCAATCGCCAAAAGCCCGAGAGTAGCTGAATATAGTGTGACGTTAATATTCACTCACTCAAAAACAATTTCTTTTCAGGTGTTTTGCAGCATTTTCCCTTTGATTTTCAATGCTCTCTTCTTTTTGATATAAGCAGCATAGAATTTTTGATCAATATCGTTCTTCTCTTACTGTATTCCTACATATTGCGCGTACCAGAGTTTTACAAATGTCACACGAATGGACTTCAGTTGTGTGATTCTATTCTCCAAAAGCACAACATACTTTACTGTCACTGACTGCTGCTTCCCCTTTTGATGCAGGTAACACTAAAGACGTTTCAACTGTTGAAGCTGGAGTTGAAGTAAAGTTGTTAATTGGTTCGAATTGTCTTATTGTCGATATAAGAAAATTTATTTAATTTCAAGTAGATTCTCTAAATCTATAGTTTTTTTGGAGAGTAAGTCAGCTATTTGTAGATCATGTGACAATGTAGTCTTATTTTTAATTGATTTAACTATTAATAGATCGTTTGAAGTTTAAGCATTATAAATCAATTTAGTCAGATACTTGTAAATCTTTCGAAGCCGAAGAGTTGTTCTCTAAGGAAGTTTCTGGTAAATCTTTTAGTGTAAAAATAATATCATAGTCCTAATTAAGAAGTAGATCCAAATCCTCTTCAGTAGCAAATTTTTCAAGCAACTCTCTTTATTGAAATATGTTTAAATTGAAGTTCTGTCTTCGGTTATATTCCACAAAATGCCTTACAAGGTGATCGTTGAATGGTTTGATGAAAAGAGGAATCCTCTCTTTTGGAATTGAACAGAGTGACAACTTATAGCCCAATTTTTTATGTGATTTTTGATTAGCTAAGCACATAACAGCTTCAACATCTTGATTGTATCGCTTAACAGATCTATGACTAGTTGGATGTCTAGGCCTACCATTTATAATTTTGCACGTTGACCACAGGCTTGTTGATTTTTGGATGATAACAGCTGTAAACCTACTTCCAAAAATATTTTAATACAGTTCTTTGCTACTTCAGAAGATTTTTGTGAAGTCAGCGGTCTAAGAAAGCTGAATTTCGTGTCGTGGTTATGATATTTTAATAATCATTTATAATTTCTATCTGCGATCGACTGTATGTAATCTAAATACAATTGGTTAAACAACGATTTATTTCTATGGAACTTTTTTTTAACTGACATACTTTGCTCAGCTTTAAAAACTCCAGTACAACTGAAGTAGATATTGTGTATTTCAGTTTCAAACTATACAGCATTTTGTTTCTTCCTGCTTAGCAGATTGACTAAAGTGTTTCCCAAAATATGTGTTAAAAAATTTCCGTTAATACTATTTTTACAACTAGATAGAATTTGGACACTCCCTTCAAAATCAGATTTTTTGTAAGTTAATTTTAACATTGGATACAATCTACTAGGAGCCGCTCAGCCAGTATGGTGGATATGACCTTTGGCTTGTAACCGAGTGGGTTCGGATCCAGAGTAAGGCATGACTGTATCTTCTTCGGGAAAAGAATTCAGACTTTCGTTTGTAATGGATTCCAGTCTTGAATGAAAAGTAGCGCACCCCTTCTGTTATATGCTGGGATCATCATTTGTAGTAAATGTCTACTGTTTGTCTTGTATGTTTTTTCCCCCACTCGTATTCCATATGTATCCCAGGATAAAATCACAGCAATCTACTAGGAGCTTTTTATCTATTAACAGTTCCTCAAAAAATCCTTCAAAATTTTCATCATTTTGTCAGTATAAATTTACGTAGTTAATGAAATTACAAAAATAATTACTTTGGAAGAGTAATAAATATCTCCATATAATATAAAAAAAATAGACTTTCAAAGAAAACTGCTCATATATGATATACGTCTCAGAAAATTAACTTAAAATTTAAAATATTTCTGAAACAATCACACTAATTTTTCTGCCGCATTCCGTAATAATAATAATAAATTCTCGTAATTTTATTTTGCGAAGTAGGAATAGATTTTCTTTTAAAGAACGTTATTTGATCGTCAAACCAAACACTCACGTTTTAGGTTAAATTCTGTTTTAATTTACCATAAAATCCTGATTACCGTAAACTTTTAACACAAAAAATATGAACGAAATTTAAGAGTGTGCGTTATACGCCGGGAATAAAAACGGTAACTTTAAAAATAACAAAAATGAGGAGAGCATAAAAAAATTACTTCTACATATATTGACATACTGTTTAGTTAAAAGAAATGACATACCTTATGAACTACAAGAGTTACAATTCTCTAGATGTGTATATACCATTTTTTAAAAAAGTCTGCGATAATACCTCGAATAAATGACTTCAAAATATAAGAACATGATATACTTACATTTAAAATTTCTTTGTAAGAAAGGGGTATCGCGTTATACGGCGAATATACCTAAAAATTAAAAAATGCAGCTTGAAAATATAGGTGCGCATTATACGACGGATTGTAAATAATTACATTTGTTTGCAATTTTTTCTTCAATTTAATTTAGTGTGTAAGCTTTAAGCCTTTTGTGGCTTGTAAAGTACCCTGCGTGACAGTAGAGAGGCAACATCATAAACATCTGCAGAAAAAGTGGCGAAAAGCGACACACAATTGAGTGTTTATTTACGTCGCAATGTAAAGGAACACGAGGGATATTGGGAAGGACTTCGTCATTTTTATCCTCGGTTAAATGACAAGGACAAAACTAGAGCTAGTACCCTCCTCTTCAAATTACCACTCCACGATAAAGTGAAAATTGACAAACAGAGTGAAAGCATCAAAAGTAAATGTCTCATTTATTTCCATACAATACAATGAGCGATAACAACAGGTATTTTAGTAGGTTGTTGTAAGATAGACAGCAGTACACCCTGGAGGAGAGTCAGTTAACAAGTGCATCCATTACGGATGGATGATTATTCTTCTCTCAACTAAATACCTTATTTCGTCCTCTGAATATTGCAATGTGGCAGTGCTTACAAACGATACCCATCACAACTCAGATGAGTTCGATGAATAAAGGTCAGTGGAAACCGGTGATCTGGGATGCACCTAGTTTCTTAAGAGGTTGTGTGCTGATGTGTATCGTGTGTGATCGGGCATTAAAAAGGCCACTATAGATACTCATTGAAAAAAAAGACATGACTACTAGTACCAGTGAATTACCTTATATCATTGGGCCGTCATAATGTCACGAATATGTATCAACAGTGATCGACCACCAACTGTTGCAATAAATGTATTGAAATGTCTCTATTATGGCTGATTATAAACGTCACACTCAGAAAAGCAATAAGAGGATTACTTGTGACAGATCTCGCTCAGGTTTCGTCTACGTCACTTGACCATGGTTGAAAATTACGTGGACCATTGCCAAAAGCCCTCGTGTAGCTGAACAGTGCGATGTTAATAATCAATCAATCAATCATGCGACGGATCTCGTACTTTTGAACCACTTGACAATCAAGAAGTGAGGAAGCACCGGAGCTGACAACCTACTTTCTTAAGCCCCATAACTTGCCAACGTGAGAAATTTCAGCTTTGAGAGGTTGAACTAAACAACTCCTGGTGCAACTAAAGACCCTCTTTATGAGGGTCTTTAATTGAGTCTCTGTTGCGACAAAAACATCAGTGATCACTAGTTTGTGATCAAGATTATCAGATTTGACGTGACTTCGATGTTTGATGTGACAGTGATGTGAATATTGATGTTTAATTAAAGTAAGATAGTTGACATCACACACACATACTCCTCGTCCGTATTTACCTACTAGATATATTTTGAGTTGAACTTAATAAACTTAATTTATCATTTGTAGTGTCTATATAAAAATCATTTTTTTTAAAAAATTCCGATCAACCGGCTCCCCGCAAATAGTCCTAACCAATATCGAAACATGCAGGACATCTTTCATATGCTGCAATATCTCGTGATGGTAGGTTGAAAGGGCGTCAAGTTTGCCTTAAGATGTGTCGGTTCATGTGTCTTGTCTTCGGTTCTTGATTATCTTGCTCCTGTAGTTTTTAAACATGAAGCATTCGTTTTTCCTTGCCCTCTTCATTATAGGAGATGCACCGTGAACGTGTGTAGTATAGGAGGTTGTCCACTGAAATTTTCACTTGACTACTCTTATCAACTCATATATCTAGTGTGTTATTGCCTCTTTCTGCATCAATCTAGACTTTTCACCAAGATGCGTTTTCTCTACATAAGCAGTCACCATAAAATTCGGAGTATAACGCGCACTTTTACCACAAAAAAATAAGATCGGCATTTATGGGTGCGCGTTATACACCGAGAATAAAAACGATACCTTTAAAGATTAAAAAAAAGAGATGAGCATAAAAAAAGACTTCTACATATGTTCTACACATGTTTTACATATATTCTACCTATACTTCTTTCAAATAATGTTTATTTAAAAAAGAAATGACATACCTTAAAAACTTTAAGAGTTGTAGCTCAAAAAGTGTAATATATATTTTCGACACACACAGCCTGGGATAATACCATGAATAAATGACTTCAAAACATAAGAACATTGCATGCAAATATTACAGGTTTCTTCGTAAAAAAAGAGGGTACGCGCTATACGGCGAATATACCTAAAAATTGTGAAAATTGCAGCTTGGAAGTATAAGTGCGCTTTATACACCGGTGCCCGTTCTACGCCGGATTTTACGGTATAATTGGATTTCCTTGTCAACAAAGTAACTCGATAACGGAATAATCCGTCGGTTCATTCCCTTCTATCGTAGTTATGCATCGATTCTACAATTTTTGCAGCTGTTTTTGGACATTCCTACTTGTTGCATTTCCACTCTTGCGGAGAGTTTGTTGTAGACAATATTTAATTTATGCTTAAAAAAGATAGAACACCGTTTTTATATCTTTTTAAAGAAAGACGTTTTATTTTGTCAAGTGATATGTTAGACTAATCATAATAAGCAGATCAAAGTGGATAATAAAAGCATGTGGGAAAAACAATGGGAGTAGTTTAAAGGAAAAGTAGGGAAAATGTTTTTGACTGGAAGCGCACTTTTTTTGTGTGGTTGAACACTATATTTTACTAACTTTTTAATTTAATATAAGACATTGGTTATCAATGCATGTGTATTATAATTTGTGTTACCTCACAAATCGAAAAAAAAAGAGATTTCACCAAAGCTTTTGGTAAATTTTCGAAGGTCGTGATAGAAAGTAAGCATATGCTTGGAAATAAAGTTTTCTATTAAATACAGCTTTTTTTTCCTAATGGGGCTGCGCATTGGTATTTTTAACATTTGCAGAACTAGGTGTAGGTATCATTCTTTAGCGCGGCACCATATAGGCGATACCAATTGCTGCAAGTAATTTTGACGCCCAGTTTCCACCCAAGAAGGAGGCACCTGAGCTCTGATGATGCGAACCGGCACTAGGATTTAATTTTGCCGACATCACTCAAGCCAAACAGGCACTCTAGGGAACTTTCACATGTTGTATAATCATACGATATACGCTGCTGATTTTCTGCATCATGAAAATCCACTGTCTTGGGCCGGGGTCGAGCCCGTAACCTTAAATGCAGAAGACCAGCGACAAAACAACCACGCCACCCAGCCGGCTATTAAATACATCTTTACTAGTTTAAAACATTTGAGAAAGAAATATCTACTTATTTACAAGAATATTAATTCTAGTCTTTTGGCAGCCATAAATAAAACGAGATATTGAATGATACTTGTAAAATGGGAAAAGATTTAGCTCCATGCGAAAATTTAGCTTAATATTGTAAAATGTGCGAAATTACTCAAGATCTCTCAAGACTCTTAAATTGTAAATTTTTTGATATTTTTAAAAAACTATATATGTTCAAGCCTCAATATTTCTGAGCATTTTGGTACCAAAATTTTGTTGATGCTGCGAAAACTTCTGAAGTTATTGAGAAATAAATAATGAAACGAAAACCTTATCTCTTTCTTACCTTTAACATTTTTCGCAAAACGAAAAATTTTAGCTTGCGCGCAAGATTTCTCAGAAACTATTTGAAATTTGAAATTTTATACACGTGTTCAAAATAAGGCTCTTCACACACACACATAACTTTTTACATCAATTTTCAAAAAAAAAAAAAATTATTTGAGTTTTAATTTATATTTTTCTTAAAATTTACGTTACAATTGTATTTAAAAAATATTTTTTCTCTAAATTTCTTAAAAGTTTGTATAACTTCAAAAGTGAACTGAACATTTTTGTACCAAGTAAAATTAATTTTATAAATTTTGATCAATTTTGTACTTAAGAATCCTGCTTGGTGTAAAATACCGATTTTCATATTTTTGAAAAATTGTCCAATTTTTATTTCATTATAACTTTTTAAATTTTCTTAAATTCTCTGAAAATTTGAGAAATAATGTAAATATATGATTATCATGTGGTAAAAATTTCAAATTATTGTTTTGTTTTATTGCTAAGTTACATTGGTTTGAAGAAGGATGTTTTTTTATAGAGTGCACGGATATCTGTTAAGGGTCCTGAGAGGTCTTAAAGTTTTGGATCTAAAAAAATGAGAGAGAATTATGAAAGATTTAAGTAAGATTTTTCTTTAAATTTGAATGTGCAGGCCATAACTGGGATGGGATATTCTATTTTTTTTTATCAAATAATACTTCAATTTGAAATGGGATCTTCGAAAAAAGGTGAGGGAGGGATGGAAAAACAAAATGAGTGCAGACCTATCAAGTTTATTTCCAGTTGTCCAAAAAAAAAAAAAAAAAAATCCTTTATTTTTGCAATAAAATATAAAATATTTTTCTCCACATTTAAGTGTTGCCAAAAATTGTTTTCATGGCAAGCATCACTAAATTAGAATGTCTTTTTTCAATTCCTACTATTAGCTCACACTCTCGATATATTTATTTATTTATCTTGGTGGAATTTTCAATCGTTAATAAAATACATTTTAAAGCGCTCAATTGAGCTGAAATTTTATATACCGTAAAATCCGGCGTATAACGCGCACCTATACTTCAAGCTGCAATTTTTAATTTTGAGGTATATTCGCCGTAAAACGCGCACGCCCTCTTTTACGAAAGAACCTGCAATGTACGTTAGCATTGCTATTATGCTTTAAAGCTATTTGTTCGAGGTATTATCCAAGGATTTAGAAAAAATAGTATATTTCTTGAAAAATAACCCTTTAAGAGTTCATAATGTATGGTATTTCTTTTAAATAAACAGTATTCCGATCTTCGTAGAAGTCTAAGTTTTTTTTTATCACGTCTCTTTTATTTTTGAAGGTATAATTTTTATACCCGGTGTAAAACGTGCACCCGTAAATTTCGATCTTATTTTTTATGTTAAAAGTGCGCGTTATGCGCCGGATTTTACGGTACATGATTATTTTGTATGAAAATACAGTATTTAATTATAATTAATAAAAATTAATTGATTAAAACTAATTATTTAAAGAATTACAAATACAGCCACGTTGGCATCATTTTTGGCGACCCTTTTGGCGACTTTTGTCAAAACTTGAAAAGGTTTTTTTCTCACGTTTTAAAGCATTCAGTTGAACTGAAATTTTATATACACGATTGTTTTGGATGACAATACGACACTTTAATGATAATTAATAGAAATTAATTGCCACTTAATGTTGTGATTCTGTCCTATGTATATACATATTTATATTAATTGTAACTATTTAATAAAAAGCAGCTAAAATAAAATTTTTCTTTGTTGATCTAAGAAGGAATTGGTTTAATTTTTTTTATTTTTTATTTTACTTGTTTTTTATCACGTTGTCGTTTTAAAAAGTTTTTCATTTTAAAATATGAGAAGCTACATTCAGACTTATACGTTGTTATCATAATAGTAATGTCTTTGGGCTTCTAGGTTTCAGCTTTAATGATAATACTACCCTGCTATGAAGAATGCCAAAAGATGAATTAGTAGTTATTATTAAATGTTTTATCCAATGGAACTAATTATTTAACTATATAATTTATTCAATATACAGGCAATAAATGGTGCTTTTAATTTTATATAACTATCTAAAGATTCCATCATCACTATGAGTAGGAAGAAAAAATTAAATGATAATATTTTGTTTTCTCTAGACTAATTCGTTGCTCATCTGCGTATGCTCTTAGACAGAATGATTGAAAAAACTCTCTCTCTCATACTGAAAGCAAATTTAACATAATCCCTGCAAAGCCCATGTTGATTGTACAATCTGATTAAAGCTATTGCGCGTATATTAACAATTTTCATTTTCATTTTACTCAATATTAAGACGATCTACAGAACACAGGTGAAAAAAAAGACTTAATTGCTTTGCATAATTAAAAAAAAAGAAGCCTGATAACTAGTAAATTAAGTGTAGTAGAACTGCTTCCCAACTAACTAAAACGTTTTATTTTCATAATTTTACCTCTCTGTTTCGTTCGAAATGATTTTTTTCTTATTTTACTTCGCTTACAGTTTTCATACGATTAAAATCTTAGCAGTGACTATTTAAAGGGAAAGTTACACTCTTTCAATTTGGTCTTTTCAGAAAAGTTTATTTTTGTGAATCAAAATTTATCGCAACGAGTTATTCAGCTCAGTGCAAAACTTTACTCAATTATTGTGTTAAAATGACGCTGGAAGCTGTTATCTTCTTTCCTGTTAAAAATATCTGAAATAGAAGTTTGCTTTCAGACAATTAAACAGTTGTTCATAATCTCTTGTACCAAAACAAATCAATAAAAGAGAGTGAATAGTTTAAAATTAACACAAAACTATTTAATTCTTTTGCTAGACCGAGGGTTGAAAGTTAGTTTGACATAAACAAAAAATATTAAGTATCTGAAGCGTTTTTAAGTGGAACTTATAATATGAAATCCCGTAAAATTCAGCGTATAATGCTCACCTATACTTTCAAGCTACAATTTTTATTTTTTAGATACATTCGCCGTATAACGCGCACTCTCTTTTTTTGCGAAGAAATCTGAAATGTACGTGTGCAATGCTCTTATATTTTGAAGTCATTTATTCGAGGTATTATTCCAAGCTTCGTGAAACAAAATAGTACACATCTAGAACTACAATCTCCTAAGTTCATGTGGAATGTAATTTCTTTTAAATAGTATTTCGATTTATGTGGAAATCTAATTTTTTTCTATTCTAGTTTTTTTTATTTTTAAAGCTTGAATTTTTTTTTATACCGGCGTATAAGGCGCACCTGTAAATTTCGATCTAATTTTTTTGTGTTAAATGTGCACTTTATCTAAAGGATTTTACGCTATTTATTTTGTAAAAATGCAATAATTATGAAAATATTGTTGTTGGCGTGCCTTTCTCGTAGGGAAGGAAGGAAAGTTGCCAGGACCTGAGACAGGTTAGACTTCTACACGGTAGATGGCGACACCACATCTATCTCCACCTCCACAATTTAGGAATAGACTGGAGGGGAGGGAAATATTCTCCAGTACCTTGTAACCATGGTTCTGCGACGGCCCGCAAAACTTTTGGACCCATCGATTTATTTAATGAGTCTGTGCGTACTCGGAGGGTATTTGGTGGCATCGGGCATCGAACCCAAGTTCTCCGGTCTGGAGTCCGATGTTTTAACTATTAGGCTACCCATGAAAATATTACCAAAATAAACTTATATAAACCCATTAACCCAGCGTTTCTCAAACTGTGGGGTGTGCTCCCTTGGGGGGAAGTGCGATAACCCTACGAGGAGGGCACGAGCATATCGAAAATAAAAGATTTAAAAAAAAAATTTTTTTTGTTTGAAGTAAAACAAAATACTTTCTGACTTAAAAAATACACATTTACACTGATATAATTTATATATATATCCTCTATCGATATTACGTCATCAAAAATAAAAGCTTCTTCAATACCTCATTAGCTATCTTTGATCCTATAACCAAATAAAAAAAAAAAACATTTTGCGTGATTTGCTGTAATACCATGATGAGAGATTTTTTTTATTACTTTTTCTTTTTAAATCTAAAATACAACTCTTTCAGAGAAAAAACTAAACCCAGACCCAGAATCAAAAATTTTTTAGGAAGATAAAAAAATTCATCACTGTTATTATTTTTGAAATACTTTTCATTAGCTGTAGGTGGCAGAATATATTTGCTGATCATCTGTTTGATCTTTGAACTTATTGGTATGGTTAGTTCCAACCCCTCTCTTATGTGTCTGTTTTTCTTTTAGGGAAGTTGTAAATAATGTATTTCTGTTGCAAAGAGTTGAATGATATTTAGGAAAGGCACAGAGAGCACTTTGAAGGATTACTTATCCAAGATTTATTTTTATGAGTATTCTCAAACATATAAAGCATAATTAAAAACATTCCACACAATTGTTTTTAGAACTAACATCAATATTACTATATTGAATAAACTTTTAACCCGGGAGCGGTCGCTCGGGACACAGAGCTCATGAAATCGCTATTTCTGGCAAAACTGTTTATTTGCTACCAATGGGGCTCTGACACTATTCTCCTGTACGACAGTCTTCATGGGAACTAAAATATATTTGTCACATATCTCCCTCTTTTTTGGGTGTGGCAAACATTTCTTTACAATCTTAAGGAACTTGTTTTGATTGAGTTCCCGGCATGACCACTTATTTTCCAAAATATTTTCTTTGATCATGCTACATATTTCCCCCATAAATAACTTAGTAATTTTGATTGCCTTGTAATACATATTGTGGTTTATAAATGTAAATGAGAAGAATGTAAAAAAAAGTTAAGGGCATCTGTGATCTCCATTGAAGGAAGATGAAACTGATCAAGCAAGGGAAGAACCTGCTGAAATAATGCATATTAATCATGATAGCGAAAGTAAATTTGAGAAAAGCGATGGACATGAATCGAAAGAAAATTTTTCAAATGCTACCTAAAGAACTCCATCAAATAAAATATGAAACCGTAAGTCTACCAGAAGACAGACTTCGCCTTGTCAAAAACACACTAACAAGCAAAAGTTCAACATGCTATTTGTCGATCATCAAAGGACAGGAAAACTACAATAACTTAAACAAAATATGACAGTTTTGCCGACAAATAACATTCCTGTAATGTTAGTGAAAAGTGTCTGTGATTTTTGTCTTTTATTAAGGTCATGCACATTTGAAACATTTTAGTTCAGTTTTATAGTATTTTTTTCTCAAATTATCAAAGAAAAATTGAAAAATCCTTGAAAATTTTTCTTCAAATTCTGTGAGGCTTATATAAAATTACACAGTTCACATAAAACTAATTATAATATGAGTGTTCATTAAAAAAATCCTTTTACATTTTTGTAAACATTGTCACGCATTTGGGTTGACTCTCCTTACAATTCATCTATTATATCAAGAATAATGTTTTATTGTTTTAAAAATAAACTCTCTTGCGAAGAGCGGGTACTTCAGCCAGTATACTTTTAATGTATTAGTGTGCTGCCCAAGGTATTTTATAACTAATTCATTAATATCAAACCAAGAACAAGTTTAATAATTATTAACGACTTCCATAAGCTTGTCTTGTAGAGCAAAATTTTTCAAAGGAAGCCTTACGAATAAAAATTGACACTCTGAGTTTTTTTCTGCATTTAGTTGAGATCTATATTTTGTCTTCAAAGCAGCCACCGCATTTTGCAATCTGTTCCAATTTAAAAATTAGAGAAAGAAAATAACATAATAACTATTCTATTACTTAAATGTAACAAATACAAAATTTTATATGCCTAACTTATTTATTTGTACGGTTTATAATTAAGATCGCATTGAAGCTTTAGCGTCAAAGTGCATTATAATTGCATTCAATACATTATTAATGTATAAAGGGGCGCTATAAAAATTATGATTGAAAAGTGGGTCGCCAGTATTGAAAGTTTGAGAAGCACTGCATCAACCACATATCCTTCCTTCCTCAGTGGCTCGACAGCTCAGGGTGGGCTTTGGCCTTCTCAAGAAGCTTTTTCCTGGCTAACTTTATTCCTGCAAATGTTCTCCAATTCTTAGTTTTCAAAACAAGGAGGTATTTTTCTAGGTCATCAATCCATTTATGATTTGGCCTGCCTTTTCTCCGTGTGCCAATTGGTTGGGCATTGAAGACTTTTTTAGTGGTGCGGTCTTCGTTCATTCTGACAAGGTGACTGTGCCCATTTAATTCGTTGTATTTTGATGAAGTTAACGATGTCAGATTCTTTATATGATGGATAAAGCTCTAAATTTTTGATCTTTTTCGCCATGTCCCATTTTCCTGAATTCCTCCAAAAATAAATCTTAAAATCTTCCTTTCGCGTAGATACTTATCATGTTCTCATCTGTTCGCGATTGACCAAGTTTCACATGCATAAGTTAATACTGATCTTAAAAGATTTTTATACAATAGAACGTTTTGTTTTTCTTTTGATTAAACTACCTATATCAATACAGTTAAATCAAACTAACAAATATGTAGTAATTTCAATCTTAGACTGATTGTTTCTTAATGTTTGCACTTGGGACCATCAAGGCGCGACTATTAATGATTGACTTCGTAATTTTGAACTACAATAAAGATGCCATTTGAATTGGCACTCTGCTCTTCTAATTTCTGTATCGTGTGCTTTCGTGAAGAATTTCACTCCCTCACAAATTTAACGTGTGTTAGCCTCGCCGTATGTGTTACCCGATATCAACTAAAACATCGTCAGCCACTTGCTCACATCCATGATCATTCTACTAGCCAGAAAAATAGATACGCGATGAATTTTTTTATAATATCCATTAAGTAGTAAAATAATGTAAATGTTGAATCGTATATCTCTTGATTTTCCTCTGAAATGATATTTTTGATGAATTAATTACAGTATTATAATTAAGTTTTTAAAATTATAATTAAGAGTATAATATTTCAGATTCAGCTAAGAAATTTGTAATCCACACACAAGCAGTATATTTTATAAGCAAATTTTATTGGTTTGGGGCAAGGGTTCATAACTTTATTCCCCGTCTTAGTCCAATCATATTGGTGTTTCACTGCGGAATGAGAGATAATAAGCTGAAAATTGGCATAGACCTTTATTTTGGCACTCTCTAAATGTGTGTTGTCTCAAAAGTCTCATAAAATCTCGTGTCCGCGTCTTAAGATATTTGTCAAAGGTAAAAAAATAGGTTTTATTTACAAATGTCTCGTTTCCTATAACTTAATGCTATTTACATTTAATATAAATATTGTAGAGAATAAAATTTTCTATAACTTTTTTTTTTTTGTTTGAAACATTTTTTATACATCAAACCATTTTTGAGATAAAGGGCGTTAAACGCGCAGCGCTTAGCTATCTACAGCGTAATGCAAGGTCAACCTTTATTCACATGATATAATACCACGTATAAAGTATATAAGCCTTAAAAATATACGTAATTAAAAACATTTTTGGCACTTTTTATCAATTATTACGTTTAGTAATAGATTTCATTAATCAAGTGTGCATGTTGCTTTTATAACTAACTTTTGAACTACACTGTTCGTGTAGTTCAAAAGTTGTTGACAGATATGCTTAGAGTATTTTTTTAATTATATTCTATTATTATATATACTAATTACATTTATAGTAGAAAAAAATAAAGCAAGTAATTTTTAATTATATTTTTATTTAGAGAAATATCGTTTTATACAATTATTACAGGACAGTTTTCTTCTTGGAATACTTGAGCCAGTTGATCCGAATTCGGATTGGTATTTCTTGATTTACCTTTCTTGATTTTCCTTGATTAACATTTTACCTAGAGGTGGATAAGACTTGGTTTCAACGACAGATGACCGAATGTCTTCACAAATAATAGCTGCAGCAGCTTCTACAATTCGTAATCCTTCTTCTTCGGCATCCCTTTTTTATTATCATACCAAGCTTTTGATAATATATTAGCTTGTGTATCCCGAAAAAAAATAATTGTAAAATTTTTTACACTTTTGTTGTTATTCACATATTTTAATATATGAAAGTAGAAAAATGTGTATAAAAACACTGGCTATTATTTCATTTGATTGTAATTCAGAAAATAATGTTAACTTTTCAAAAATCTTAGTTAAGGCTGTGTGCAAAAGTCACAGCTATATATAGGCAAAATATTAATATTATAGAAACATTTTCCACATCTTCCAAAAACATTGTTTGAAAATGTGTCATTTTTCCTTCATTTTTTGCCCAAAAGTTACATTTAAATAATTTTTAATTGCAATAATATTCGCTAAGCAATTTTATATGCATATTCTTATTCAGGTGACATTAAGTATCCAAAAAATTGTTCATTTTTCAAAATCTTGGTTCAAAATGTAATCAGCAACCTTAAAGAGAAAATTCTCAACGAACACAAGAACTATTTTATTTTTAATTATTTAAATATTTTTTTAGCATTAATACTTCAAAAAATATTACATCAGTAGTATTGCTTTTTGTCTTGAACAGACACCGTGGCACCAGCTTGTCCGGTTGGCAAATAAATTCACCAGACAAAACTTGGATTCCTTTTCATTTTTTTTTTTATTCTTGTCCTAGCTTCTTGGTAAGATGCCAGATTTTAAATTATTCTAGTTAACCAAGGTTATGAAAGATTTGGGTAACCAAGCAGTAAAATCTAACACTACTGACAGTTTAATGTACATTGATTAATTAATTTTTGTCATTACTTGATTTGTGATTTTAATTCGCTTAAATTGTATCAGCTTTTAGTGGAAGTTAACAATCTTAGATGGAGAAAACAATCAAACACAATCATAAATGAAAGATTTCTCTCTTTTTTTTTCTCCCCTTCATATTGTTGAAATCTATCACTTATTTTTTGCACTTCATTTATCTAAAATGAATTTCACTTACATGCATTTTTTCAGCGATAGATGTAAGCATTATTTTTAAACTAAGGAAGCTGTAAGTTTTTAAATTTTGTATGAAATGTTAGAATTTTTTTTTTATTTAGTTCGAATTTTATAATGTAAAAAATTGTACATTGAAAATTTTCAAATATTTCATAACTATATTAGAAACATGAAGAATTGTTTCCAGAATATTTTCTATAGATTTAGAAATCCATTTTAACACACTGAGTAATTTCATTAAGAAATTTATTCATTATTACTTTAAAGCTGGAATGGGCATTGCGTCGATCGCGATCAACCGGTGGACCGCCGAGGCAATTTGGGGTGACTGCCTGAAGATTAGCACTTAGTAATTACATACAGAAATTTCAAGATTGGCTGACAGTATGCAGACTAAGTCTACTGAATATAATTACGAGAACTTACTTTAGATGAAAATGTTTTATTTTTTTAATGTATTTTGAATTGTTTGATAATAAATGCATCATTAGATATTATTATATTTGTGGCGCACACAGGAACTTTTTAAGTGGGGAGGGGGTCCAGGGTAGGTAGTGTACCATTCTCGTATCATGTACCAATACACTGCCCAACATATTCTTTTGATTTTGTCGATTTTAGAGCAAAAAGAAGTAAAAAATTAATTATTGAATAAATAATTAGCATTAATTAATAAAATTAACTGTTAATAATAAATACTTAATTAAATTTTATGTACTATATACATATAGGATTATAATATATCGGGGAAAAAATCAAGGGCTTTGGGGGAATCCGGATCCGTCCCCCCCCCTTGTGTGCGCCACTGGTGGCTATTATTATTATGTTTGTATTTTGCGTTTTGCTTTAAACGCGCTTTCAAAAAAGTGAGTTTTTTTTATTATATTTACGTAGGTAAGTACATATTCCGTATTTATTATTAAGTTATAATAAATATTGTTGATCTTTTCCTTACTTCACCACACCTACGACGCTGAACAGTGGGCGCACTCGTGAATTTTTCAAAGGGGGCGTGGTCTAGTGGTCCAAGGTCGAATGTCTACCATTCTCATATCCTACCCCAATACGCAGCCGAACATATTTTTTCTTTATTTTGTAGATTGTCGGAAACAAAGAACAGTAAGAAATAAATTATTGAATAAATAATCAGCATTAATTAATAAAAAAAGTTATTAATAAGAAATAATTAAAAATTTCATGTATTATATGATTGGGATTGTAATCGATCGGAAAAAAAATCATGGGCTATGGAGGTGGGTTCGAACCCATGAAGCGCCCCCCCCTCTTAGTGTGCCACTGATACTGGGTGGTCCGCAACACATTGAAAAAATTAGAAGTAGCCCACACACACATACCCTGGAAAAATCTACCCACCCCTGTGCTTTAGAGGATAACTGCAAGTATAGCATTTTCTTTTAAAACATAATATTTCTAACTTTACTTTGACTGACTTTTATAAATATTTTGTAATTTCATCACTGTTTATTTGGTTTAATTGGCTTCTTTATCATTCGGTGTAAGGCCGAATTTACGGTGATTGCTTTAGACGATGTAAATTATACTAGTAAGTAAAAATAAATTTAGCATTTTTTTTTCACTGAAATTTACACGGAGTTTATTTTTAATATGCTATTTAATTCTTCATTATTTTTTCACTTGTAAAAAGTTTAGATGGATACTCTTGGCGGTTATTGTTTCCCCCTCCTGCGGAGTATTTGAAATGTTTCCATTTAGTCCGAACTCGGTTCAAAGGAGATCCAACGTGCAAACACCGTTATAGAAAAGCAAGAGAAGGAGGCAAAAAGGTTCGGATTTATTTTGTCCTTAAGCTAAGACACATATTTACATAATTTGTACATATTTTTTACAAAATATTTACCTTTATATACACGAAGCATGATATATTGCTTATTGCGGTACCTTCTCCTCATGTTGGCTGAGGTGGAAGTCCCTCTTATTAACCACATACTCGGAGGGATCCGAACGCAGCAGTGATTAAAACGCTGACGAAATGATGACCAATAGATATTCACAATAATTCACTTTTAATAATTTAACGTTAGACGTGATCACGCAGAATGCCGACAAGACACTAAACTAGTAATGAATAGTAAGTACTTATCTTTAATGAAATGCAACCCTAGAACTTGCAAAAGAGAAACCTTCTAACACAGTGTTTCTCAAACTGTGGGGTGTCTCCCGCCCTTGGGGGGCGTGATAACCCTATGAGGGGGGCGCGAGCATATCGAAAAGTCGAATATAAACGATTTAAAAAATTATCAGTATACTAAAAGGAAAGCAAAACAAAATATAATCTGACATAATAAAAAAATACACACTGACTCTGATATACTAAACTTAAAAATGTATCAGTACGGCAGAATATATTTGATACTAAATATCAATATTAAGTTAAGAAGGTGTTTAATATTTTTCCATGGGCTTATCATATACAAAATTGTATAAAAAATTTAATACTTGATAATTTGTACTGTTTATAAGTAAGGTCGTATTGTAGCTTTAGCGTCAAAGTGTTATACATTATTACTGCATTCAATACATTGTTACTGTAGGGGAAGGGGGAGGGCGAGGAAAATTATGATTGAAAACTGGGTCGCGAATATCGAAAGTTTGAGAGGCACTGTCCTAACAACTTTGAATGACTAAGCAATAATAACTCCGGACTCCAGTCTAGGAATAAGAGACTACAATTCAGGCAGTACTAGCGTGACTATAATGTGCACATTCCTCTATGCTTCATCTCACAGACTATTCATATTATATTTAGTAGTGACATTCGTTTGCGTTTAGTGGAGTTGTTCTATCTAAAAAGGCCAGTTTGGCTAGATGGAAGAAAAATCCGAGTTAGAAAGAATAAACTTCGCTGATAGCTTATTGTTACCTGTTTTAAAACATAAGAGAAAAATTTTAAATAAATAAAATTTTAAAACGACATTTTTTTATTTTAATAAAAACAAGACAATTTGCATGCTTTAAAAAATTATTTGTAGTAATAACGCTTACAAATAAGCGTAAGTAATTTACATTAAAATCCTCAGAAGCTATATTGCAAATAGTTCTTTAACATACTCTTTATTTGACATAATTCTTCACGAATTCTATTCCAACGAAATTTTTATCATATAGCAGAAAATGTGAAATTTAAAAGAAAGATTACTTTATTCGACAGGAAGAGCAAAACTGTAATCATATTTCGAGAAAATTTACTTTCATGTTCTTACTTCTACAATAATAAAAGAATATCAAAATTGAATTGAACACGGAAGATTGCCCCAGCTGGCTTTCTGAATTTTTAGTCAAGGAACTTCGATCTGAAGAGTATGCAACTTATTCATGCATGAACTCAACCTGCTTAAATTCTTTTCAACTTCTATTCTGAACATGACACTCTCGAGTAAAGCTCATGATTATTAGTTGAGTTGTTATATGGAAAAGAAAAATTATGATTAATTAAAAGTCTTAAAATATAATAAGTAACATTCTGAAGATAGATATATCATTTCATTTCCAGCTACGAATATTTTGATTATGATTACACTATTCTATTATTATTGCCTACTATTATTTTGATAGGTTACATAAATTATAACAATTTAGAATATTACTAGAAGAATATCTGTAAAAGAAATTATTAAATCTTCACAATATTACAAAAGTAATCGAAATAAAACATTCGATTTAATGCCATAATAAAACTCTTGAGATGAAGATTTTAACTAATTTCATTAATTGAGTTGCTCAGAAGCCAATGCGGTTAAGTCCATTTTTCGATATTTTCTGTTTCTTGTAAATTTTGATAAAATAAATAATATTATTCTAAGTTATTAAAGGATTCACTCGTTGCTTCCTTTTTTTTCTATGAACTAGAAAAAAGGAGGCAACGAGTAAATCTTTTAATAACTAAGAAGAATATTATTTATTTTATCAAACAATGTTTCATTATACGTGCCTGATTCAGCACTTGAAAAAAGATGAGTGCATTCCCTTTTCTTACAGTATAACAACGAAAAAAAAGTATAAATTTTCAATGGAATTTTTCTCTTTTGTTGTTTCCAGTATTTTAAAAAACAATCTTCCACTTAATATTTATACAGAACGATACTCGACATTTTCTTGCAAATTTCCGCCATTATTCTAAAACTCCTTCTGATTATACCTGTTAATCTTAATTGTCTCTTGAGAAACATTAGTCTATTCATTCCGACTCTTTAAAATTCCACCAACAATCCTTCTCAAACTCTTTCAAATCACACGTATTAACATCACATGCCATTACTCGTATTATTGCTATCTTCTTTTCGTGTGTGTGAAAATCTCTCCGTTAGAATTTTCCCAATGATTCTCTCTCTTTGTAGGCAGAAATGAAAGAAGAACATCGTCTGAGCGCCTTCGTCAAGTTGATGGATTTTGAGACGGCAATTGGACCTAAGAATTCGTTAGTAATAACTCCGAGTGGGATCATTAACAAAAATCCCTATTTTCAAGGTAATGTGAACTCGGCTTTACAACAATGGATACATCGAGGTCCATTCCCCGGGATTACGCTTATATTTACTATAATCACTTAAGCAGTTCCCGAATTGGCTTTGTCAAAATGAATCATACTAATGGTTTACCAAGTTATGTCTATAGAGATCTAGGTTTAAAGGGTGTTTGCAGAAATGGGTGTGTGTTATTGCACTGTTATATTTCTTAGTTGGAAATTCTTTTTTATTATTTATTTTGAATTTGTAAACGGCGTGTTCATCCTATGGAATTTATTCTTTTCTCACATAAAAAAAAGTCCAAAGACTTGATATTTTTAAATATTTCTTAGAGATCTATACACAAAAAGTTATCAAAAACAAGTAATATAAAAAAAAAAATTAAGTCAATTCTTACTTAGATCAACAAAGCAAAATTTTTATTTTAGCTGCTTTTTATTAAATAGTTACAATTAATATAAATATGTATATACATATGACAGAATAACAACATTAAGTGGTAATTATCATTAAAGTGTATTGTCATCCAAGACAATCGTTTATATAAAATTTCATTTCAACTGAATGCTTTAAAACGTGAGAAAAAAACCTTTTCAAGTTTTGAGACAAGTCGACAAAAGGGTCGCTATGTCACCAAAAAATGATGCCAACGTGGCTGTATTTGTAATTCTTTAAATAATTAGTTTTAATCAAATAATTTTCATTAATTATAATTAAATTACTGTATTGTCATCCAAAATAATCATGTATATAAAATTTCAGCTCAATTGAGCGCTTTAAAATGTATTTTATCAACGATTGAAAGTTCCACCAAGATAAATAAATAAATATATATAGAGAGTGTGAGCTAATAGTAGGGATTGAATGAAAGGAAAAATTTATTTTTACAGAAACTCTCATCATTATTTTGCTCTTCTAGACGAACTTTATTCTATTCGACTCAATACTGTTCGTTTAAATTTGAAAAGAAAAGTAGAAGTTCCATAGGAAATTAACAATACATTCAAGAATTTAAAATTGCTGGTGCGCAATAGCCTTAGTTTTTGTTTGGAACTGATAGGTTTGCAGTATTAACATATTTGAAAAAAAGAAAAAAACTTATTGAAATTATATAGACAATGGCTTATAAATGTTTTTAAATTTCATAAATGAACAAAACTTGGATTTTTATAAAGATAATTGGATATTTTTTATATTTTTATAAAAATTAAATCAGATCGCATAAAATAATGTAATCAAAAGTTGTTATTATTTCTTTTATTCAAGTAGTAACTTTTGTTTAGTTTTCAAAATAGATTTTATTGATTTACACTTAAGAAAACATTTGTGCCTGGCCTTGTGTTTTTTTATGAAGGAGAAACTATGTATGAATTCTACTTTTACTATTAAAGGCGAAAATTAAAAAAAATTGAGCCTTGATGCATCAGCTTCTAGATGACGAGTCTTTAGCGCCATACTAACTTGAACCCATGACTCTACAAAAAACACGTCCAATCACGAGTTTGTGATCATGATTCTCTCGGGTGCACATCAAGTAAATTCAGCAAGCTTAAATTATAGTGACTACTTCCTCCACAATAGAAGACGTCATTCAAGAACTTCGGACAGGAATGTTTGTTAAAAAATACCCTAGATTCTTGCACAGAATTTATGGTCAAAAAATGAATTTCAACATTTACCGAAACTATGGAATTTGTTCGTATTTCTTTAATTTCTTTTTTAAAATTCTTAGTTCGAATAGGTTCCACCCTCTAGTGTTCATCCAACTTCAAAACGAACCAAGTGAGGAAAGAATGTGGTTGCTGTGAAAAAACAGTCCATGTTTTTGTCTTAACTTTTTGCTAAGATATATGTTGTCTTTATGTTATCTAACCATTTTATTTCTAATGGGGCTGTGGGCATTTTATTTCTTAATTACCATTGCAGATATGGTGGCGTGGTATTTGCGGACACATAACATTTCGTGGTTTGAGCGGACCCATTTTTTCCCCCATCTTAGAACAACAGATAAAGGGTGCAGATAAATAAGGAAATAAATACTTTTAAAAATCTTTACTAGTATTTATCTTTATTTTAATTTACTTCTGGTATTTATCTTTAATTACATTAATGAACCTAATTAATTTTATGGTAATTGCACATGTTTTAATATTTATTTGACTCTAAAATACAAATCGCTGAAATTTGTCCATACCCTTCATTATACTGTTACTTACTATTAATTTTTAAATATTTCTCTGGAAGTTTTATTTTTATTACATTTCGCTAGGTTTAAAATGCATTTACACTACAATATCTTAACAATTCAATATAAATAATTAAATTTGATTGGCAAAAATGTATTTATCCTTGTAGTTCGATAATCGAGTGTAAAAACAGAAAATTTCGGTAAAAAAAAAGTTACATGAAAGAGATTTGCTACTTAGAATACTATTTTAAATTATCTTTGTGATTTTAAAAGTATTTATTTCCTTATTTATCTGCGCCCTTTATCTGTTTTAAGATGGAGGAAAATGTGTCCGCTTAAACCACGAAATGTTATGTGTCCGCAAATACCACGTCCGCAACTACAGATATAATACATTCCCCGGGAGCTGGTGTCTCTTTTTGGTGCCACACCATATAGGTGGAATACCAATCACCGGAGGTAATTTTGACGCTTAGTTTTCACCCCAGTGGGAGGCACCTGAGCAGCTGACGAAGCGAAATCGAACTTAGGAATATAATTTTTCCAAGAGAACCCAAGCCAAATAGGCACTCAAAGGATCTTTTACATGCCACTTAATCATATGACATGGACGCTGTCTATTTTCTGCATCATGAAAATCCACCGACTTGGGCCGGGATTGATCCCGCAACCTTAGGCGTACAAGGCCAGCGACAAACCAACTACGTCACCCAGCCAGCGTGTGATCTAATCGGTAACAATACAGAACTGTTACACAAAAGAGACTTCAGTGAACCCAATCCTGAATGTACCATATTTAGTTTAATCTTTAACGCCCAACCTGTAACACCTTACAATATATATTAATAACTAACTCTCTCTTTGAAGTTTTCATGCACTATTTAAGGATACTCATACAAAACATCTGTTCTTGGAAGTTTATATAAGCAAATTCATGCACACACATTTTTAATATTCAAGTTATTTTTTCAACTCCCACTATTAGCTCTCTCTCTCTATTATATATATATATATATATATATATATATATATATATATATATATATATATATATTTATTTATCTTGGTGGAATTTTCAATCGTTAATAAAATACATTTTAAAGCGCTCAATTGAGCTGAAATTTTATATGCATGATTATTTTGAATGACAATAAAATAATTTAATTATAATTAATAAATTAATTGACTGAAACTAATTATTTAAAGAATTACAAATACATCCACGTTGGCGACTTGTGTCAAAACTTAAAAATATTTTTTTCTCACGTTTTAAAGCATTCAATGGGCTTGATTCATGAAGTCACGTGATAAAAACAAACACGTGTTTTTCATTGAATTCAAAACAAACATTAAACTAATTGTACTTGTTCTATTTGTAAAACTCCGATAAAGTTTCAAATTTCATATTTGGTTAAAGATGTTTAAATGTTAGGGAAAAAAAATTCTTCAAAAAGATTTTTTTAAATTAAAAAAAAGTCATATTTTTTATACTTATACTTTTAAATAAAATGCATTTGTATACATATGTACTTTTTAAGAGAAAGTTTCTGCAAAGAGCAAAACTAGGCAAAACCGGAGCGCGTGAACTGATTAGTTGGAAACACAAGATAGTTTTTATCGTGTGACTATGACGTCACACGAGTTTTTGAATTGATTGGTAGAATCACGTGACTTTCACTATCATGTGACCATGACGTCACATGAATCAACCTCATTGAACTGAAATTTTATATACGCGATTGTTTTGGATGACAATACGATACTTTAATGATAATTAATAAAAAATAATTAGCACTTAATGTGTTATATATATATACATATTTATATTTTAATTGTAACTATTTAATAAAAAGTAGCTAAAATAAAATGTTTCTTTGATCTAAGTAGGAATTGACAATTTTTTTTACATTACTTGTTATTATTTATATCAACACCTTGTTTAAAAAAATGTCAGCATTTGAGATATTCCATCATAATTTCGAAATAGTTCCCTCTGTTTTGACTGGTAAGATATATAAATAAGGATCTTTTATATTATTTTAATCATTCTTATGCGGAATACTTCTTCGGCAAGTTTTTAATTAAAGTCCTACTTAACTTTGTTTACATATAAATTACCTTCATCATATATTTGCGTAGTTTAAAATATAATTTTGAAAGAAAAAAAATAAGAAATCAAGTGAAGTGTTCATACAGCTTTTATTAAAATGTTTTTAAAAAAATAATTGTTAAATATTTTTAATCACAGAAGGAGAAACATCATGCTGTATGTGAATAATTTTATCAATACAGCTGTAATTTGTTCCACTTTTTAATATTTAAATCATAGAATAAATGGTATCTTTTTGGGCAGAAAGTGAGCTTTAATTCCAAAACCATGGTAGTTCAACACGGAATAAAAGCATTTGCATAATAATTGATTGCTCAAGTATAATATAGGGCTGAATGACAATATATTTTATGCTGTTCTCTTTCTCTTCTTCGTATTAACATAAAAAAATCGGAATCAATTTGAAAAAATACTGAACATTTTTTGTTAGTTCCATTAAAAAAAACTAGAATCTTATGGCATGCTTTCATATTTGTAGAGCAAGAATTAGAAATTTATGTAAAATCGAAAATAAGAAGCCTCTCTCAAAGAATTCAATTTTTTAAAGGAAAAGAAGTATAAAATACGTAATTCTTTCTCTTTTTCTCAATTCATTTGAAGTAATCCAGGAAAAGAACACGTATTTCTTAACCTAATGAATTGAATAATATTCCCACTCTTTCATCGAATTTTTCACATTCAAATGAGCTTAACGTGAATCTATCAAACGGAGTCCGGCAATTGATTTTACCATGGACCGACTAAAGTGTGGCAGCCTTCATGTACATTTTTTTGATACCTTTGTGTTTTCTCCTTCAAACCTCCAAAGAAATTTGAATAATGTATCGAGCTTAAGTGAAATTTTATCCGGATTTCATATACAGAGAAAATCGTTTAACACGAAACTAAGAAGACTGAAATATTTTTTAGTGTAAAAAAATTTCATGCTAAAAGATATCGCAAAAAAACAACAACAACCATTTATTTAATAAAATTATGTTTATTAGAGTACATTATATTTATATGTGCATGTATTTAATAAAAACTAATGCAATAAAAATAGTCAAGGAGCGTAATGAAATTTAATTCAAAATTTAGCCATACCCAAATCTTTACAGATTTTCGTTTCCGTCTTCAGTTTTTGATAAATAACCTTAAGAAGCTCCATCTTCGTTTTAAGAGAAATAATAGTTTGCTTTCCTCCTGATCTCTTTGCCATTGTGCTCATAAAAAATTCTCTTAAAATAGAAAAAGACACACACACACTCAAACCGAACTTACTGACTTTTACTCACACTGCGATGTACTCGCTAGCGAGTTTCAAACCCCCCTGATGAGAGATTAGATGTTTTTGTGAGGCGTTTGTAGAGGTGGAGGGGGAAAGTAGCTTGATAAATAAAATTCACTCGTGTCATAGGCTATTCCGAGAGTATTTCAAAGTTAACCTCCTTCCTACGAAACATGTGAAGTCACCTTTCTTTATTTAACATCCTCTTAAGCATCTCCTTTGTGGCTTGTGTTTTCCGTATTTTGTTCATTTCCGGATGGGAAATCTTTTCGTATTAAGAGAAATGTTTCGCGTGAATGTTAAGAGGGAAAAAAATGAATGAAAATACTTAGTAGTTTGTCGGGACCGTTGTATTATTTCGTGTTAACCGGTATTTCGTCTTAATCGTTTTCGCGTTAATTGTATTTCATTTAAGTCATAAACTTTTACTACGACAAAATACTAAAATTAGAACCTACTACATTTGAATTAAAAAGAAAGGATTATTCATAGTACCCTCCGGGGTTTCGGATCATTATAAAGCCGGAGTAAGCATTAAGTCGATCGCGATCGATCGGTGGACTGCTAAGGCATTTTGGGGTGACCGCCTGAAGATAAGCAGTTAGTAATTTATACAGAAATATTCAAGAGAGAGATTGGCTGACAGCATGCAAATTAAGTCTTCTACTGACTATAATTACGAGAACTAACTTAAGAAGAAAATGTTTTTAATGCATATTTCGAATTGTTTTTTAACAAATGCATCATTGGATACTATTATATTTGTGGTTATTATTATTATGGTTGTGTGTATGTGTTGGCGCACAACATGCATTTTGTTTTAAACGGGGTTTTAAAAGTAAGGTTTTTTTATTGTAGTTATGTAGGTAAGTACATATTCTGTATTTATTATGATCTTTTTCTTACCTCACCACTGGGAAGACCGCAACACTTTAAGAAAATTAGAAGTAGTCCGCGTACCCTGGAGAAATCTGCCCACCCCTGCTTTAGAGTTAAAAACTCAAAGAAGTACAGTGAAAAAAAAAGTAGAAGAAGAACATTTGAAATAACACAGAAACAATTCAATTTTGATTTACATACTCCACTGGTGAAACCTTATTTCATGTCATCATACATTAATGCAATAGTCCAATTTCTGCCACATTCTACTCGGCATGGTACTATCAACTTATTGACAGCACGTACTATCGTTTCATGCAGTTCTGCTATATCACGCGGCAAAAGGATATGAAGACTTCGTCTCAAGTATAAGACCAAGTTTTCAAATAACAAGGATTGGATAATACATGCTGTCGGTAGCGCTGATAGTGTATCATGTTTGTTAAAAATAAACTTGGAATGATCTTACCCCTGGGGTCTTTTCCTCATCCTCTTGTCTACCTAAAGCTGTAGGAGGGAACGATGAATGATTAAGACTATCCATGATAAATCTAATTATTATCAAAGGTAATATTCCAGAACAAGTAATCTATAAAGGGAATCCATGGAGTGATATAAAGAAAGTAACAACCTTATTTGAATAAGCGTATGAAAACCGAATAGATTAATCAATTCTATCTTAATAATTCTAAATTCATTAATTTATTCTAGTAGCTAAAATCCGTTCTTTAGTCATGATGCGTAATTCTATAATTCTTACCATAGTGACACTGCTTTCAGAGGCTTCGCCCTTGTGATCTACGATTATTAAACTTTAACTTTATATACACTAACTAATTTGCATCTCATGGTTTCTTCTTGAGAGGGATGGTTGTGAAATAAACGTGATTGCTGGCCCAAAGATTCTCCAAGAGGATTAGTAGTTGAAAGTCATGTAAAGCCCATTCACAAACCTTCAACCTGATTTTACCTCAATTTTCTATCTCACCTGGAATTTCCGCTAGGTGAAGTATAAGCATATCGTGATGCCATTTAATCATACTGCTATCGAACATGCCGCATCTAATTTACCTAAAGCTTTGTACAAAGTTCTTTTCTCTTATAGCATACGTTCTTCCCTTAATATATAAATGCATGTGATCTGCTTATTCAAGAAATTGAGGGATTATTTTTATGACTGTTTCTTAAGATGTTAGCATGATTGAGTTTTGGATTAATATGTTTCCCTTCCTTCCTTCCTCAGGAGCTCGACAGCTTAGGGTGGTTCTTGGGCTTCTCAAGAAGCATTTTCCAGGCCAGTTTTCTATCTGCTAGTGTTCTTTAATTCTTTGTTCTCAAAACTAGGAGATCTTTTGCTAGGCTCTTTCTTCGTGTGCCAATTGGTTGAACATTGAAGACTTTTTTATATACTTTGGGGGGGGGGTCACCCTCCGTCCCATATCAAATGTGTCAGAGTCCTGGAGAGTTGTGTAAGTAATTAAAAAGTCCATTAAGTTTTAGTAATTCAGTGATTGACGCAAGCGTCTGAAGTAGCAGACAGTGAAAAGTCTCTTTCTGATTGGTCGGTCGGAGCGTGACGTCAGCGTCGCTGAAGTTCTAGGGCTGTTACTGGTAATTGATGGAAGTGCAGCGGATAGGATGATTGTGAGCTGTCGTGACTGGTAATTTACGGTGCCTGTGGCCGTGTTTCAGCTGCGAACTGGATGGTCTAAAAGGAAGTGATGGCATTGGTTGTTGCAGTTGAGTTAGACTCCTCTCTATGGGCTGTACAGGGTGTGTGTAGATGCGGGGAAATGAAAAATCAAAACGGGGTGCCTGGAGGGGGTGCAGCGAAGGGAAATTAAAGTTTGAAAGAATGTGAAAAAGAAATTAAAATGAAAGAAATAAAGAATGAATTTGGAAAGTTTTGGGGGTCATTCACATAGTGAGTGACCAGGAAAAATAATTAAGGTGGGTTGTAAGAATCTAGGAGAATTCTCCTAGGCCTCTTAAGATGATCTAATGGCGTGTAGTGTTCTAGATTGATAATGTTGGTGAAACTTTTTTTAGTGGTGCGGTCTTCGTTTATTCCTGGCAATGTGATCTGCCAATTTAATTCGTTGTATAATGATGAAGTTAACGATGTCAGGTTCTTTACATGATGGATAGAGCTCTAAATTTTTGATCTTTTTCGCCATGTCCCATTTTCCTGAATTCCTCCAAAAATAAATCTTAAAATCTTCCTTTCGTAGATACTTATCATGTTTTCATCTGTTCGAGATTGACAAAGTTCCACATACATAAGTTAATACTGGTCTTAAAAGATTTTTATACAATAGAACCTTTGTTTTTCTTTTGATTAAATTTGATTTCATATATTTTCGTTTAACCATAGTAATCCTCTTTTGGATTTCAGTTGTACGATAATCGTTTTTATTGTTACTTTCCGAACCTAAATAAGTGAAACTGTCAACAACTTCAAAACTATACTCTTCAATTTTAGAGTGAGGATTGTTAAAACATGATTTAGTGCAAGGCATGTACTTGGTCTTATTCTCATTGATTTTCAATCCCATCCTGAGGGCCTCTTTCTCTAAAGATAAGAAGTCTTAGTAAATAATAAAGTAAATAATAATAATAAATAAATAAAGAAGTCTTAGTGCGGTGGGTGTTCGAGCGATGATATCAATGTCATCAGCAAAAGCCGACAACTGTAATGACTTATTAAAGATACTTCCTCTGGTATTGATATTGGAATCTCTTACCACTTTTTCTAATGCTAGATCAAAGAGAAGACACGCCTGTGCATTTCCCTGTCGAACGCCATTTTTTATTTCCAGTGGGTCTGAAAGATCATTCTACACTTTGACCATGATCTTTGTTTCACATAAAATGTGAGGCTTATCAGCCTTAATAACTTATCAGGGATTTTAAACTCTTTCACGGCTGCAAAAAGAGCCTTTCTGTTGATGCTGTCATAAGTGGTTTTAAAATCAATAAAGAAGTAATACGTATCAATTCCAAATTCCTTTTGTTTGCTCCAAAACCTGACGGATATTGGATATCTGCTCTATAGTGGATCTTCCTTTCCGAAATCCATTTTGGTAGTCTCTAACTGTATTTTCCACTACTGCAGAAAGTATGTTCAATAGAATATTTGAGAATGTTCTTAGGAGTTGCTTTTCCTCTATTTTTCAGTAGCTCAGATGGAATAGCATCAGGGCCGGGTGCCTTATTGTCTTTAAGTTTATTTATGGTTTCAATGATTTTCTCCAGTGATGGAATTAATATGTTTAGGTTTTAGAATTTAACTGTGTTTGAAGGGGGTCCGGCACGTACATATTTCTCAAAAATAAAAATTTTACAGTAGGTTATGTGTACTGTTAATAACACTTAATGAAGGGTTTTGTCTTTTTGTTAAAAATTAAATTAATTTTTTAAAAATTGTGCAATTTCCCCCCCTAAAATTATGTTTAAAAAGGCCATACCTAAGGAAAGTTTGCAAAATGTATCTAATGTTTAAACATGTTAAAAGTCTGCTCACTGAAAATTTTAGGATTATATAATAGGATAGTTTTTGAGAAAAGGAACGTAAATTGAAAAATATTACATTTTGAGAAAACAGGCTTTAAAGCAAAAATTTGTAATTTTCTGAGCATCTACTTTTTTTAGTACTTTTCAGAAGCACATGAAGCCTTTTTTTAACTCTCCGCTCATACACAAAAGACTGTTTTTTAATTTTCTTTTTTTCATTATTTTTTACGATTTTGCCTTTTTTGGGATAAGATGCTTTCGTTGAGCTACACAAATCCTGCATGTATTTAGTTTTTTGAAGCAAGATACACAATTATAACTTGGTTCAGTATGTCAATGTTTAAGATCATTAATTTAGTTACATGACTCATATTGAACTGTGCAATAGCCATATTTACCCCTAATTTCCGAGTTTTTAATTCCACAAATGTAGATCTTGAAATCACTGACCACATGGTGCTACTAACTTACTCATTTGTATTCTGGGTAATACTCTGAGGGGGGGGGAGTCCATATAAACATTTTCTTATCAAAAGATCACCTAGAGCTCTAAAAATTGGCTTCATTTAATTCATTATGGTGCATGTGTTTATAATCATAGTACTTTCCGTTACATTCAGCTTCTGCCTTTTGAAACTTGCACCAGGCATTTATAATTGTGGGATACAAGTGGGATACAATCCATGTTGAGGGCTCTCATTTTTGAAAACAGAAGATGAAAATAAACAGCCCAAACAGATGTTTTCATGCTGTGTAGATCATTGATATTATTTCTAATAGCCATACTATAATATCTTTGAATTTTTGGTATTAAAATGTCGATGAGTCGGTCACGACCTCTTAGGCGTTTTCCGTCATTTAATTTTTTTTCTCTGATTCGCTTTTAAGATCCAAAAGAACACATACACTTTTGAATAAGTCCAATACACTGTATCCGACTTTTCCTCTTGAACATCATATGTATTCGTGCTCATCAGAACCTTTTGCAAGGGGAAACACAGCTGTTCCTAGCAGAGCTCATTTGATGCGCGTCAAAGAGTAGCTTCATTTAAAAAATATATAAAACAAGTAATATAAAAAAAATTTTTTTAATGTCAATTCCTACTTAGATCAACAAAGAAAAATTTTATTTTAACTACTTTTTGTTAAATAGTTACAATTAATATAAATATAATATGTATATGCATATGACAAAGAATCACAACATTAAGTGGTAATTATCATTAATGTATCGTTTTGTCATCAAAAAAAATCGTGTATATAAAATTTCAGTTCAACTGAATGCTATAAAATGCGAGAAAAAAAATGCCTTTTTAAGTTTTGGCACAAGTCGCCAAAAGGGTCACTAAGTAAGTCGCCAAAAATGATGCCAACGTGGCTGTATTTGTAATTCTTTGAATAATTAGTTTTAATCAATTAATTTTTATTAATTATAATTAAATTATTGCATTGTCATCCAAAGTAATCATGAATATAAAATTTCAGCTCAATTGAGCGATTTAAAATGTATTTTATTAACGATTGAAAATTCCACCAAGATAAATAAATAAATAGAGAGTGTGAGCTAATAGTAATTGAAAAAAATACTTCTAATTATTGGATTTCCTCATATCGTTTATCATTTTAAACAGAAATATTTGAACTTTTAGAAAATATCAAAAAAAGTGAAAATCGATAATTTTTCGAAAATTCATGTGCCGGACCCTCTTAATGTTAATAAATTTATTGTTTAAAGTTTATCACAGATTTCGATTTAATGGTTCTTGGTAAATGATCGCGGATCAATATCATAATTCGCATCAATGTTGAGTAGAGTGTGGTAGAAACTGGACTTTAGCATAAATGTATGCTTTGTAACCAAGATTTCAGACATAGAAGAGACTTGTAAATAAAATGGATTGCTTCTGTATTCTTTAAAAGGTTCTTTTTTGCTGTATTTCTCTTTGTTTTTTGCTATAGCGCTTCGAAACTCCTGAGGAAATTATGAATAACCCTGTATATTTACGAAAATTAATTAATTACAGTAAAATCTGAACTTATTGAGTATCATATATTTATGGCAGAGATGCCAAACTATTTCAATGTCAAGTAAGTTTTATTTTAAATGGCGTATATTAGGAGTAATACTTATACTCTTGATATATTGCGAAAAACAAGAAAAATATTCTTAAAATTGATAAAAAAAAACCCCAGAATCTTGAACAATCAATAATTTTTATTGCTATGAGCAAAGGATTAAATCCACAATATAATTTCTCGATTACATCGACATATTTTTCAACTAGTATGCTTTCATAAATTTCTGAGAAATCTTTTTTTCACTTGACAACATGACAGTTTTATTTCCGAGAAATAACTTACGTCATTTTGTCGGAAATTGGATTAATCTCTTGTTGTCAGATACATTCGTACTGTCTTTGAACCTCTTTCTTTAAATGTGATAAATTAATGGGTATTCAAACTCACAAATTTAATTTTCTCTACCTTTTTTGTGTAGAAGGCGTATAACAGAAGTATACTTGCAACTAACTCAATGTTTATGGAAGGGATCATTTATTATTTATATTATTTGCTATTTTATGTAGTTTATCTGGAATTGTTTTTGTAAGTTAAAAGGGAAATGTCATGCTTGAGGATAATTAGATTTTAGCTCACTTTGTGACTTTTACCGAAGCATGCAGAGTTATTTACAAAAGCTGTCGTTAATGATGTTAACTATGCCATGTTTATTAAAAGCCCTTTCATGAAAATTGTTTTTGAACGTTTGCTTAAGTAAAAAAATAAGTCAGTCAGATTGAAATTTTTCTCTCTTAAAATATTTTAATGTCATAAAATATTAAATGTTTCTTCTATCTAAAAATATTATTTAGTATTTTAAATAATGGAACTATGGTATAATATGGATTTGAGTCCCAATTCCATTAAAAACAATCGAATATCTGTTTTGGCATTGGTTCTGGCTAATTCTAAATGGCCCTCAATATCTTCTTTTTGGCATAGAGAACAGAATTTAAAGAATGATATAATACCTGTTCAAAATTATAGGTAATACTATTTCAGTCTTTTGTTGACATGTAAGCTTTAAATATTTTGAATCCTGTTTAACGTTTTATAATTAGTTTACATGTTTGTATAATAAAAGTTCTCTTCAAATGCAGAGTTTTGTCGACTTTTGGGAGCCTTTGAGATCAGAGTGAGAGAGAGAAATACTGTTGTATAATATTAAACTATTTTCTCTTCTAGGAATGCCGGTATCGGATGCATTGAAGTTGGAATCTTACCTGCATTACCGTCTCCCAGATAGTGATGTTAGTTTTGCGCCAACGACTTTGGTTTGTCCTCCAGGTGGCGATAGAGCCTTGCAGTTTCTAGAGCCCATTAGCAAAGATTATCCACCTGGTGAGCTTTTTAAGAATAATCACTGTTTAGATAATATACAGAAAGCTCTTAATCCTCTAAGAAGTAAATAAACCAAACCTAAGATCGATCGGAGTATCTTAATAGCAGTTTCAGATCATTCCGTAGAGCACATTCCAGAACTAAGCTCTAGAAATTCCAATTGGAATGTTCATTCCTATAACTATATAAATATCATTAATTAGATAAAAAGATTAAATACAAAGTTCCTTGAGCTCAGAAAAATTATCAAATAGTAATTTAGAACAAATCATTCCTTAGAATTCAAAAAACGAAGTTTCTATTAGTACTTAAATGAGTTTAGTAGAATTTAAATAACACACAGTTTGCTGAAAAGAACTTCTTCAAGTAGAATTTAGTCGAGATACTAATACTTAACAATGGAATATTCTGCAATTATGCCACTATTTAATGCTGTTATAATATTTGATAGACAGGAAAAAGATCAATTTTCTGCAGTTTACCAGAATAAATTACGCTTAATTATGTCATAAATCTTATCGAGGTTTTGAATTTGAAATCCAATATTTAAATACACATTTTTGTAAAAAATTATGTTCCATAAGAAATTAATAAGATTATAGAAAACTTTTCTGTGGATTTTAAGTATCCATAGATTGTATCAAACATCCATAGATTGTGTGAATTTAGTTGTATTTATTATTTGTTTTCATTTTATTTATAAGATACAATCTGCTTTATTATATCAAAGACGGATTAGTTAGAATGAAATGTAAAAAAATACCAATATCATCGTTCAATACGTAAGAAATTAATATAAAAAAAAAACCATGCTATTAGTTTTTTAAGAAGTTAAAAGAAAACTTACTTTGAGTTAATAAGACAAGTTATCACGATTCATTTAATTCGGTTAAATACCAATTGACGAGATGCTTATATTAACCAAATGGTTATGATAATTTTTGAGTTTATGTTATGCATGATCAGAGAGAAAATTGTTTCCGATATTTGATCAAATGAAATTGTGGAGTCTTCTCCTCCCGAAAGATTGATGATCTATGGAGTTGCCTTGTATTTTGGGGGAGCCTAAGACGAAAAAGTATCAGTCAGATTAGATTTAAAACCTTAATGTAAAAAGTGGCATATATGTATATATGTGGTATATACAGTGGCTTGATGTACTGTGGTTACTCTACACCATTTATGATCAATCCTCCCCTACAGCAATGAACTTTAGGTAACACAGACACAGTACACTCCCGGAAACAAAACACCGCTGCCCGCCTGGGTGATGCTAGTGTATGAAAATCACCCATGTCTTGTCTTTTCACCCAATAAGTGTTAAGCGGTAAAATCGGAAAAGAAGCTGGCTCAACAGATTTCTATAAAGGTCAAGTCGGAATGTTTGGTGAGCTGCTCACGCGCAACCGTAGTATATACTTAACGAAAGCAGTCTTTCAATGGTGAAACGAGACAAGCTATCATCTAGTATGTATTGGTCTCCACGCATTGATACCAGAGTAGAGTGGAGAGTCATATGTAATATTCGCCTTCACAGCAAACCGATAACATCCACAGTTACAGCAGTGGAGACCTAGATGGCTTGTCTCATCACACAGTGCAACGTATACTGCCATGAGAATAGACCACGTAACCGGCGCCCAAATCACGTTCCTCCACTGACGGCACATTATCGCTGTGAAGCACCTGAATTGGACCATGAAGCACCGGCATTGCACCATAAAAGAAGGGAAAACCCACGCGCGCGCGCGAGAGAGAGAGAGAATCATGTTCTCTTTATCAATCATATTGATTAGTGAGTGCGAATACGCTGATTTCCAACGGCAGATAAAAGGCGATGACGACGATATTACGGTGTGTTCAATGTTTAAATGGGAAATATTAGGATCAATCATCCCCATAGAACTATTCCTGACATTTACATACTATTTAGTTTGTAAATCAGTTGCATGCTTTCACTGAAGTAGTATTCCCGACAAATGAGGGCGTTACCAATAAGATAATGGATCATATAATATAGGCAGAATCCTCAGGGAGTAATTCGAAGAACATTTTGGTAAATCCATCATGTCTTGACCTCCGAATTCACCTGATATGAATTCAGTTGAACATTTGTGAGATTCTACTAGGTAAACTAAATCCAGCTTTCACTCTTCCCCCTCTCAATATGGGGATTTGCAGGATTAGTTGATGAGTATCTGGTAAACCAGATACCACAGACTAGTTATTAGCCTATTATTAAATCAATACCTCGTCAGGGTTTGGCTGTTTCAATTGAGAAAAGTGGTCTTATTTCATGTTAAACATCTGGTCCTAATGTAAAGGCTCTTCAGCGTAGATCAGTAAGTGCAAATAAATCCCATTAACCATAACCAATTTGTCACATTAATTATAAATTTATGAAAAAATAAATATATTGGCGTTTAAAAATTTGTAACCAGATCTATTCAGAAAATCGGGTTTTAATTTTATGAATTTCTGTAACCAATTATTTCACATTAAGTTAGTATTTTCTCCAATCATCAGGTTGTTGGACTCTTCAAAGTGATTCATTACAAGAAGTTGTCACCATTCAAAATTTATGGTGGCCTGGATTTAGGTCTTACCACATTCCCGAAACAGGAGAATTTAACAGTATCTATGTCGGATATGGAGAAAGAAATGATGATCTGCCTTTCATGATTTGAAGAAACTTAAGAGCATTATTGACACACGGAGAAACTTCCATTTCAGAGCTCTTAAGATTTGTCTAACATTTAATTTGAATTTTACTTTTATTGAATAAACTTTGTTGAAATTTTTCGGCACATAATAATAAATAGTTTATAGCAAAGGCAAATAACCTTTAGAAAAAGTTATTAAAGTTTTGTATGTGTGTGACTATGTATTTTTTAGTGATAAGTAAAATGTTTCCTCTTTTCGCTAGTAAACAACTTTATTAGCAAAGCCTTACACTCTGTTTTGAACTATAATTCATGTAACTAATAAACTAATAAAAATGATAAAAATATAACTAATAAAAATTCAAATATAATAATTTATTTCTCATTTTTCTTAGACTGAGAAATCTTGAAGAAAATCATTTTTATGAGAATACAAAGTGTGTACATATCACTCTTCTATATACACACACACGCACGCACACTTGGATATATTTGAGCTTTATTGCAAAGATAAGATTCAGTTCGTTTCCATTGTACAAATAAATTTCATTAGATTTGATTTAATTCTTAGATCCGTATTGAAATAGTTTTAATTATTTTATATATATTCTTGCAAGAAAACCAGACTTTAAACCTAATGTGACTGTTGGAATGTTCCAATATCTGAAATATTCTTTATATATCTTCAACTTAAAATTAATCTTTCAAATATCAATCCAAATTGTTAAACGTGAGGGAAGTTATGTAATTTTAATTTTAAACATAGTTAAAAATTGTGCTTTGGTGTGAATATATTGTTAAATAGAATTAAATATGATAGCAATAAATACATTAAAAATGAAATTAAGGAAGTAAAAGCGTTGAAATTTCATTTATTTATTTATTACTGCATTACACAACAAGGAAGACATCAATTAAAAAGCTCATTTTACATTACAATCTATACAAATATATGTTACAGCATTTTACTTGGTACATACTATAATACAGGAATATCAACATCAAATAAAAAATTTATTATCACACAGCAGCAAAATGAAGATTGAACGTTGTGTATGATCACTTCAGAAAATAAAAGTCAGTGTTCACGTTAACCGCAATTACTTTAGTACTGAAATATAGTGTTTGCATTGTTCTTTACTTTTAATACTGTATTCGAGGATTAGAAGTTACTACGTAATTAAAGTCAGAAGCCTTAAGACCAATGATGCTGAAGTAGAATCGGGATTCTACTTAATGCAGATTCTACTCAAGATTATGAAGTGAACAGAGTAATGGAAGCTAATATACGTTAAATGGAACTGATCCCTTAAATTCTCGCGGGGCCTGTTTTAGAAGCAAGGAAAGGGAATATATTTTAAGCATTTTCATATAATTCTAGTGCAATGTCAAATCAAACTAAATTAAATCTAATTTCACCAGTGCTCTCATATTATAGCCTCACTAAAAGGGAAAGAATGTTGCAATGATATTGTCTCCAACTCTAACTGTAATCTTAAACTAGCCCTTATGCCGTTATTTTTGAAATTTCCATGAGCAAGCGAGTAATAACATCAGATATTTATTGGTGAATCCGTTTTTTATTGAGTTATTGAAAAATTCCCATCGGCACTTTTTTGGGTATTGAGTGTATGAGTATGTTATATCACTCAATGCCGGTTATGCAATCTTGCATCACCTGCGCATCGAGACAAATCAGAAAAGCCTTTACTGGAAATAATATGATTTTAATAGTTTCCGGTTGCACTTCAAAAGATGATAACGTTTTTAAAGAGAATGAAGAATGTTTTTGTGACTGCTTTAAGGTATCCGACTACGTTCGGAACCATGATTTTAAAGAAGCGCATAAATGGATAATTTTCATGATATTTAGTATCACTTAGATTAGAATACATGTATACAATTGTTTTAAGGGCATTTTGACAAAAAAAAATATTTAAATACAACATTTCGGCAACAAATTAACTTAGAATAACATTTTTTCAAAATGTTCTCCTTTTGTGAAAAATGCTTCTATTATAATAGTATTTTGCCTGTATATAGCTCAGAATCTTTCTACAGAGGCTCAACTATGAATTTTGAACAATTCACATTATTTTCAGAGTTACAACCCATTGAAATAATTATAGGCGTTTCTTCTTAAAATTTCTCCCCTCTGTTGTCGTAAAACATGGATAAACCCACTTCTAAGTTATATATTTCAAAAATTCTAGTTGAGCCTCTGTACAGAGTTCTGAGCTATATACAGGCAAAATATTATTATAATAGAATCAGTTTTCGCGAAAGGAGAATATTTTGTAAATGGGTCATTCTAAGTTCATTTTTTGTCAAAATATTGTACTTAAATAATTTTTTATTGTAATACTATTCTTAAAACAATTTTATGTACATTTTCTAATCTAAGTGACACTAAATATCATAAATATTATCCATTTATATGTTTTTGCAAAATCACGGTTCCAAACGTAGTCGGATACCTTAAATATGTCAGCGTTTGCTACTTGTGTTTGTGCTGTGTACTCTTACGTCGCCCATCTTTACCCTTTCGTTCGTCAATAAAAACGTGGAAGTTTAACGTATAAAAGCCTTCTTATTCTTTTTACGATTGCAAGAACTTTCAAAAAGTTCACCTCAATTCTAAAATGGTCTAAACAAGTCCGGAATATAGCATATTTATTAAGAATTTTTTTCTCTGGATTGATCAAAATAGGATATGCAAAGAGGTAAGTAGATAACAATTGAAAAGAACATTACGGATTTCACGAGATGAATAATCAAATTATGTATGCACAACTTTTCATTGGAAGTCTGTCTAGATCGATATTTTGTCAGGTAAAGGTTATCGATCGAAATAACGGTAACTTTTAGAATCGTGCAATGATTATTAATGTTTGATTAGATACTAAGTCAGGTAAAAGCTGTCGGTTGAGGTTGTGGTGCATTTTTGATTTCATGCAGATGTTATTAATGTGATTATAGGGGTAAAGTGTAGTTCAGGAAGATTGGGCATTGAGTGATATTACAGAGAAAAGACTGAATGGGCATTGAAAGATATTACAGTCTCCTAAAAATTCTGTAACAACTTTTTAAAAATTATATTTTGGTTATAATTTCTCTCACAAAGAATTGTGTTCTTAATTTTTGTGGTTTCTTCTTTTAATGCCAATTTTCAGATTTTATGTTTTGAAATGTAAAATATTTGTTACATTTCAAATTGTATTCTAAATGCCTGATTGGTCGACTTTAAATTAATATTGTTGTAAAGCTTCACAAAATTGTTGACGACGGGTTTCTTAACCTTGAACTATGATCAAGTGACGAGGACAACATCTGATTCAGAACAACATATTGCAGACCTCATCATTTTACTGCACAAAACTGTAATTTAAATGTCCATTGAATCTCATTAGCTTTCATGTTTGTTGCTATTTCATAAAGTGTTTATGCAAATATGCAAATGGCATGATTTATATGCTCGAAAATTATTTAGAAGAAATTAGAATATTCTTGCTATTTTCTGTTGTTCAATTAATTTTTCGCTTACATCATTATATTCGTAGGTTTAAATTTGGTTTATTTCTCAGCATGAAATTAGAAAAGGCCATTCAATAAATTAATCATCAAATTATTTACATAGTCTTGTATTCATCAAGCTTCTATAAGACTAAGGAATTAGAAAAATCAAAACAGGGTTAAATATGAAAAAAAAAATAATAATGGTGGATTTTTGTGTTAAATAGTATATATAGGTACAAAAGTAATTGCGGTTTTTTTTAATCACACAATTTTTTCGATATGTACATGAAATACAAAGGCATATATAAGCAGTGCATATATTTAACATGCTTTTTTTTACAACTGCGAAAAACATTTAGATTTAAAATATTTATATATACAAGGAACACACACAAAAGCTCGGAGAGGGATAGTGCTATACATTCTGCAAATTCTACGTATTAGAAGATAAATTTCTATATAGGAAAGTACAGTTACTCTGGAGAAGAGGTTATTCTTGATAAAATGTATAGTAATAAAATTGTAGAACTCATTTTTTAATTCGACATTTCTTTTATAAATAATATATTTACGGTATCCGAACACGTTAGAGCTATCTCTTTTGGCTTTACAAAACATACTTTGTTTTGTTTCTACGTTACCTAGAGACCAAATTACAATCAATTTTATAAAATTATAAAAACTGGAAGTGGGTCTTTAATCAACCAGAAGTGAGCATTTAAATTGTTTAAAATTTATAATGGAGAATTTGATAATATAATATAAATGTATTTTTATCAAAAAGTTTGAACCTGATATTTATATTATTTTCTACAGAATGCACTAAAATATTTTTATTGTATGAATATTTTTTGAGTTAAGGCCTGTTCTTTAAATAATGGTCTCATAAAAGTGTCGCATTTTTATAATATTTAATTTATCAGCTCTAAAATTTTAAAATTTTAATAAAACATTTAAATTTTAGTTTAATTTCTAGATAAATGCATCTAATTTGTTTCAGTAATACTTTTACTGATATCAGTTTATTACATTTCTTTCCTAATTGCTTTGAAGATTTTCAAAAATATTGTTAAAATTTCACTTATAATTGTGATTTTTGTAAAATTTAGATAATTTTTTTAAAAAAATATTGTTAGTTAAATATCAGCATTTATTGGTATTGATTCCTAAAAAAATCATTTATAATGTTTTAGAATGCTATTTTTTAAAAAAGTACTCCGGATGTGTTCGGATACCTTAAGCAAAGAGGATGACTATTAAGGAAATTGTTACGTGTTACAAGGAGAGTACATATGATCTACTGAATGTTGAAACATTTGGTAGTATTGCAATAACAATAGAAAGAAACTACGAAATTACTAGCATTTCATGAAATGGAGAAGAAAAATACATATGAAGCATATGAGTTAGAATTGTTTAACATTTTATTTGGCATTCATATAATGTTACCTAAGAACCAGACTACTTCATTACTAAAATAATGCAAAACACATACTTATATCTATCTACAGAGACTAGAGATGCAGTAATTGCCTTATATTTCATAGATATGGTACAGTTAGCTAAATTTTTACGAAAACACACTTATTACACGAAATTAAAAAACAAACACATGATAAATAGTAAAAATCAACTTCTGTGTGTTTCCTCTAAAAGTTATCTCAGAGACATACAATATTTCATTTCTAAAAAAAGTAATGTTTGCATCAGAATGCGTAAAATTGGGTAAGATTTTATGCATTTAAATTTAACGAAATGGAAGCATTTTAATGGATTGATCTATATCCTTTTTTTTTTGCAATTTATCTAGTAATGCATGAAAAATAAAGGAAATATTAGTTTACTTATTGTGTACTCAGTTTCAATATTCAAAATGATTACCTACTAAACGTTTTGTATACCTGTAGAAGAAGGAGATGCGGAAAAAATAACTCTCAGAAATCCAATAAATCAATAAAAAATTTCATCCACAACATAATTGAAGACTTTGATATTAATATAAGTATTGCATTAACTGGTTTATTTTCTTAAGTGACACCTCTGTATCCGAGTTTTCTTACGTTGCATATAGAAAGAAGTGTGAAATGTTCATTCACTTATGTAATGTTTTTGCTTGTTTATTCCATGTTCACATTTCCAAAGGGTGACTGTGCTTGGAAATATGATGTTCCATAATTGATGCTTCTTAAATAAATAATGTTCTTTAGTGTCTTAGGTCTCTCAAATATGTTCAAACATGACTATGGTATGGTTTTAACATTATGTTGTAAAACAGATGCATGATACTGAATGACATAAAAATTGAACATTGTAAATAACTCAGAAATTTTCCTGTAATTTTATTAGTCTTTTTCTTCGAATATTATTTTTAAAAATTCTACACATACTTTAATGTATAGATGAATATACAAATTTACTTCATATTTCTCTCCCGAAGAAATAAAACCAGCTTAAATCTTCGTATTGACCTTAACATATGTATACAATGAACGTTTTTTTACAATTCCAAAGCATATTTCCAAAAGTTTTACATTAATTATAAAGGAAACATATATGTCATTAATTAAATATGCCCTTTACATTGAGTTATTTGGACAAGATTAGTCAGCAACAGAAGTCAATTATTGCACATTCTTCTTTAAACGTGAGTTTTTCATCACAACTCGGCCACAGCTGTTTCATCAATGGACCTGGTCAACATTGGAATTTCAATGAAAGTGGCGCACATAGTATCAACAGTGTGCGTCATATGATTTGGCGTAGTTCCGAGACGAACATGAGAAGCACAACTAACCATGCTAGCATTCCTAACTTGGGGTTTATGTAACGCCCCACTCAACTGTGGAAACACTGTCTCCAGGATTCGGATAGAAGCAATCCGAAATTCAGCACTTCTGTAACCATACATCCACGGATCGGTGGCAGCACTAGCGATGGCGAGCAATCCTAAGTAAAATATAGTTCTTTCATGTAGAGAATCTGTGAAAGCCACAGCTTGGAAGGGCATCCACAGTAGACAGAACAGCCCAACAGTGCCTGCCAAGGTCCTTCCATATTTTGGGCCAGACAGAGGATGCTGGCGAAATGAAAGCTCGGTCGAAAATATTGCTCGAGCATGAGATCTGGCAACGATGTAGACGTATCCATAGCTCCCTATAACAAGAAGAGTACATGGCACGAAAAGAACTAAAAACAAAAATAAACGTGATGGCCAAAGAATCACGGATGTGAACGAACAGTTTTGTGTGGTGTAAGCACCTTTTGCTGAAAACCAGTATAGCATAGGGAAAGATGAGAGCAGCAGTGAATAAATCCAAAAGAGAGCTATATACCTCACCACAGAACCATGCGTGATGATGTTATTATACCGAAGAGGTGATGCCAAGGAGGTACATCGGTCGACAGCGACGGCAGTGATACTCAGAAGGGCCACAGAGCACAACAGAATAAACAGACAGTATGGCAGTAAACAGAGTAGGATGCATCGTACATGAGATCTGGTGAACTCGAAATAAAGGCCTGGAGGTAAGAGCAGCCCAAGTCCAAAATCAGCTGATGCCAACGATGCCACGAAATAGTTGCTGGGATTTCTAAGCCTCTTGAATCGATAGACAGCTACGAGGAGAAGAGCATTGCTGCATATGATAGTAGTTGATAGCAAGAAGACCAATAGTACAGCAAGAGTTAGTTGTCCAGGAGAGGTCCACGGGTCAGTAGAGGGAAGGACCCATTCCATTACCTCTGCTCTTGTGGGAGTGGTTGGTGCGGAACCTCCTGGATCTGAAGATGGATCCAGATCTGGTTCTTTGATGGATATTGTGATATTGACGCGTGGCACCATGGCTACGTTTTCTTCTGAGGTAAAACCTTGAAGAAAAAAAAAATGGAAAAATATTTAATTTTCAAATGATATAAGTCGCTTAAATTACAATCTATACATTATTTTAAGCATATCAAAATCAATATAAGTGTAAAATAGAAATTACAGACACTAGGCTTGATGAATTAATTTAATATAATTTCTATTCAAAGTTTTTTTAATAAAAAGATTGTATAATTAGATGTGCATAAAATATGTGCAATGAATATTAAAACAATGCCCCGAGAGAATTAATCGGTCCAAAAATATCCTTTCCAAGCATAGAATTTGATTTAAAATAAAAAATCCATTTAATTTATACATTAGTCTTTAACGAACTACTACGATATCTGTACCCTTTAGTTAATTAATTCGAAATAATACTCAAGGAAACATAATTATAATTTTTCAATTGAGATGTACAAGCATAATGGTACGAAGAAACTTATTCGAAACAAATACATTTATCTTCATTCATGACAAAAAGGAATGATAAGGAAGCTTCATCATTCGAAAAGACAATAAAAAGTCGAAGTCTGAGTGTTATTCAGTGTTTATCCGTTAACAATCCTTATTAAGAAATAATAAAAATAAATCTGTGTTGTGAGCTGTTTTAAAATAATTAAGTTTATGCATTAACATTTGCTTTGAATTAACACTTTCCCATTAACTAAGTTATGTGAGAAAGAAATAAGCACTCGAGAATGTTACAAAATTGCTGGAATTATACTCACTCATCCTACACACCAGCTACTCTTTTAACTCTTAATGGGATTTGGTTTTAACCTCCCGAGTTAAATTGGATATCATTTCTTTCTTCGAGTGTAAGCAGCTTAAACCGGCGGTAGAACCATTGCAACTCATATATTTTTCTTCCGTCTTAAAGGGTTCAAGTTTTATACAGGACTACTTTTGATGGATTTGAAAGCTTTCAGCGCATATTTTGTGCTTTAAAATTTTGGTAATGAATTTTTATTTTTAATTAATAAATAGATATGGGCAGTTGTGATTATACAATATAGAGATATTTTTCCGTAAATTTTAAGGTATCCGACTACGTTCGGGACCGGGATTTTAAAAAAGCGCATAAATGGATAATTTGTATGATATTTAGTGTCACTTAGATTAGAAAACATGTATAAAATCGTTTTAAGGACATTTTGACAAAAAAATTATATAAATACAATATTTCGGCAAACAATTAACTTAGAAAAACCTTTTTTCAAAGTGTTCTCCTTTTGCGAAAAATGCTTCTATTATAATACTATTTTGCCTGTATATAGCTCAGATCTTTCTACAGAGGCTCAACTATGAATTTTGAACAATTCACATTATTTTCAGAGTTACAACCTATTGAAATAATTATAGGCGTTTTTTCTTAAAATTCTCCCCTCTGTTGTCGTAAAACATGGATAATACCATTTTCTAAGTTATATATTTCAAAGATTCTAGTTGAGCCTCTGATACAGAGGTCAAGTTATATACAGGCACAATATTAATAATAAAGCATTTTCATAAAAGGAAATATTTTGAAAATGGGTCATTCTAGTTCATTTTTGTCAAAATGTTGCACTTAAATAATTTTTTCTTGTAATACTATTCTTAAAATAATTTTATATACATTTTCTAATCTAAGTGAACTAAATATCATAAACATTATCCATTTATACGCTTTTGCAAAATCACGGTTCTGAACGTAGTCGGATACCTTAATGAACTTTACATTTATTGCATATGATTCGTTCAAGTAATATGTTTAAGTTTAGCAAAATATATATTTTTAACAAAGCAATGAAATGTTCAAGAAGTAATAACAAAATTTTGATATGTTTATCAGAGAATAAGATACACTTTCAAATATATGAAATACAAAAATAGGATTAAAAATACTGATAAAAGGAGTTTATGGACTACTTTATCGGTATCTTTTACAAAACTTTGAGACATACTTGTAACAAGTAAAAGTAAATTCACCTTAAAAATGAAAATAAAATAAGCGATTGAGATTAAAAACGAGCTACATGTATTTGATACATTGCTCAGAGTTTTGTTGTTATAATTTTTAATAAAAAGCTTCATAAAAGTTTAATTTATTAATATACATTTTTATTGCATAAATACAATAAATGCCGGTATTAATTAAAGAATCACTAGTGTATGCCTTTTTAAAATTAAATGTTTAAAAAAAAATTATTTTTCTTTAACAAATTTTACCGAAAAATGAAGAATAATGAATAACTCTTATGTACTGATACATTATATTAGATCAGTGCTTCTCAAGCTTTGAATAAATGGGACCCAATATTCAATAATAATTTTCATCGCACCCCCCTCAATACAATAATAAAGTATTGAATACAATAATAATGCTTTTGACACTAAAGCTACAACACGATTTTAATTATAAACCGTCAAATTATCAATATAAGTATTAAATTTTGTATATGCAAAGCTTATAGGAGTCACTTGTACTTATTTTATCTTGCTCTTAACTTAGTATCGATAATGTAATTAATAATTACAGTGTGCAGTTCTGATGCATTTATAAGTATATCATATAAGTGTAAATGTGTATTTTACTTTTATTAAGTCATAATGTATTATTTTGCTTTCTTTCAATGAATTTGTAATTTTTTAAAATCTTATTTTCGACTTCTTGATATGCTCGCGCCCACCTTGTAAAGTTATCATGCCCCTTAGGGGCGCGCCTCACTGTTTGAGAAACGCTGAATTAAACGCTTTAATATTCTATTACTGTAATATTGAATACTGTAGAGTGTGTTGTAAGATTGTAGAACTGTGTATAGATTATAACAAGATCATAGAAAGATTTTAGCAACTGTACTATACTGTCAGAATACTCTCTTCATCGGAACTAGTAACTATCCTAATTACTACACAACACCAAATGAAGGCTTCAGGAGGCTCTTTTATTATAGAGCAAAACAAATATGTATTAGATTCAAGACTTTGGAGTTAAATCAGCATTTCTCAAACTCTGCCCAGAGTACGCTGATAACCCATTGGGGGGCAGGAAGCATATCGAAAAGTCAAAAATAAAGATTATTTAAAAGTAATTATAAATTTACTGAAAGGAAGCAATACAAAATGCATTCTGAACTACGAAAAGTAATATAATACTTATCCTTATCATTAAATATTTATTACTTTAAAGTAACATATACAAAATTTAATACTTATATTGATAATTTGTACCAATTATAATTTAGATCGTTTTGTAGCTTTAGCGTCAAAGTACATTACCATAGCATTCAATACATTATCATTGTATGCGAGGGAGGGATCATGCAAATTCTGACTGAAGATTGGATCACCAATATTGAAAGTTTGGGAAACACTGTGATAAATATAGTATTAATACATTGCAAAGTGTTATACAGGATGTCCAGGCGTAAATAATCCAAAAGTAATGGCAAATTATTACGGAACTACCCATCAGAATATAATGAACTGTTCAACCGTGGATTGGAAAACTCTCTGAATTGTTCGGGTCTAGTCCGATTGGCCGCACATGCGCGCATTATTCGGCAATCATAGACAATATAAACTTGTTACACTAACTGCATTAGTAAAGATGTGGGCACCACAGCAAAAGTTGCAGTGCGTACTTTGGTTAACGAAATTTAAATGTCACGCGTGTACAGCTACGTGTTCGAACAAAATGGAATGTCGACCCTCCGGCATCAAAAATTGTCCCCCCAATGGGAAAGAACTTTAAACTTTGGTATCTCAAACTGGCAAGTATCCTTCAATTTTCGTGATAGAAGACACTGTGGATCGTGTGCGTGATTCATTGTGTAGGAGTCTTGATAAGTCTAATAAGAAGGCTAGTAACGACATTCCATTCTGTTCGAACACGTTGCTGTACATGCGTGACTGATTTAAATTCCGTTCACCAAAGTTCGTACTGCATCTTTTACTGCAGCGTCCCCATCTTTACTAATGAAGTCAGTGTAAAAATTTTATCGTTTGCGATTGCCGAATAATGCGCACACGTGCGGCCGATCGGACTAGACCCCAAAAAATCTCAGAGAGTTTTCCAGTTCATGGATGAACAGTTTATTACATTCTGATGGGTAGTTACGTAATAATAAACCATTACTTTTGGATACTTTAAGCCCGGACACTCTGCATAATAAATCTGTAGCAGCGCATGACTATCCTAATATATATTATAAACGCGAAAGTTTGTGAGGATGTTTGGTCGTCTTTCACGCAAAAACAACAATGTATTTTAATGAAACTTTACAATAATATAGCTTATAAATCAGAATAACACTAGGGTATAATTTATAAAAGATATTGTGTGAAGTTTTCAAAATATAACGACAATTGTCAAGAAAGTAGGAAAAAATTCTGCCATTTGCAAAAAAGCCCATGACAGCATTCATCTATCTTTTTTATCCCTTTTGTTTTGTCTACTTCATGCCTCAGTGGCGCTCTCGCTTTTAATTTATTCCGTTCATCAGTGTAATCACTATTTTTTTTTATTTCATAATAAAGCTAAATTTCGAAGGGAGAGGTGGTGGCAAGATTTTAACTTACATAATAAATAACTTTACATAATAAATACAACAAAAAGTAATATTAATGTATTACACTTCCTAATACAAATTATTTACACTATTTTAAGCGTTCATTACACAAAATTTGTAACAATGACAGTGGAAGGAAAAATTATGAAATCAAAATAAAATATCAAAATGTTTTTATCAGTTATTTTTTTTTTCTTTCTGAATTTTTTTTTCATAATGTAAATATATATCTACGCTTTCCTCATACTGTTTTTATAACTTATATATATATATATTTTTATTAAATTAAAAAAATTTTAATATTATTTAAATTTTTTTTATTTATTATTATGAAATGGATTTTTTTTTTTTTAAATATATATATATATATATTTTTTTTAAAAAATTATTTCTATTATTTCAACAAAATTTAAATTATTTGTTAATTAAAAAGAAAATCGTCTATTATTTTGGATAAAAATACATTTCAGAGACTTTTTTAAGCTAACATACGTAAATTATTGATTCATAAAAATCTGAAATTTATTATATTTTTTTTAGTTCTTAGATACTAACTATTAAAAAAATGATGAAAGTTTTTGTTTTCTCTTTGCATATTAGAATCGTTTTTTTTTTTGCTTTACATTAATAATTTTTAACAATGCAATGTTGTTTTTAAAAAATCCCCATCGAAATTTGAAGCTAATCTTATCGTGAGGGGAGGGAAAGGGAACAATAATTTTAATTAAAAAAACCATGTTATGCCGGGCTAGAGTGAAAAATCTCTCTTAAATCGAAACTATGTGGATCAAAGTTCGAAAAAGGGAAATTTCATGAAATAATTTTAGAAATCACTCACTCTTCGCGCGCGTACAAACACACACACATAATTGCTAGCGTCATGAGGAAAAGAGAAAGCCCGTGCAAAGCCGGGCCCATGCAGCTAGTATACTATAATACTACAATAAGGTATGATTTGGTGAATATTGCTCCTGGTATTATACATTTTGTTTGTAATGAATTAAAAGACATTTTCATACTTTCTAATGTAAATTCCTATTGAATCGTTACTGTGCAGCTCCCTTTTTTTAAATGAAAAATGTAAACATCCTAAATAAGAAACGAGCGATCAATAACAGACCCGGAAGAGATGTAAAAGCATCAAGAACCGAAACTGGACATGCGTGATATTTCAAATTAATGTTTCTTTTAACTCGGGCTCATTTAAAAGTTCTTAAAAGTGCAGAAAGCCATAAAACTAAGTACGTGACATTAAGAATTGCCGATTCCTTCGAAACTCCCGTTTCTAACTTCATGAAAACGTTCGAAGTATTACCAAATGCATAGCTTCCATATAATAACAAAAACAAAAACAATATTGTTTTATTCTTGATGAATTTCAGATAAAAGTAAACTTTCAACGCGATTTATTTTCTTCCTAAAATTCTCCTTAAGTTAAGATTCGCGTGTTCTATAGAATTGTTATAACACTTTTGCGTGACTTCATTCAGACGAAAACTTCGAAAGCGCGAACAAATTTTGTTAGGAATGTGATATGCTTTCATAAGTCAATGCCCACACATTAATTTTCAAGAATCAAGTGAGTTGTTCAAGAATAAAGAAGTCTAAATGTCTAGAGACTCTCTTCTCTTCTCTCTTCTTCTCTCTTCTCTTTCTCTCTCTCTCTATATGTATGTGTGTGTGTATAAATCCAAAATCTGGCAATAACTTGCTTATTGTACACATATTTATCGTTATTTTTGCATTTTTAAATGCAACTTTAGGTAAGTAACGCTTTTCTTGTAATGGGTTTAGAAGTTTTACCCATTATTTTCAATAAGATTTCGGTCAGTATTATAAACAGAAAGAGGGAAGGTTCTTCAGCTACAAAACTGGTTGAACCCCACTTTTACATATATTACTTTTTATATGCAGCATTAGCATAAGTGATTCTTTCATTTGAAAAAGTCCATATTTTCACACGTACCCACGTGAAAGACATATTAAAAGAACCACAACCTCCTCAAGTTTATACACCTTCTACAAACCTTCAATATGTGCTCTTTAGTGACGCAACACACGTCCAGACGATAATCGAGCTCATTCTTTACATTTTGTAGCATAGTTCTGTCAATTGTTTACAATGCAGCACTGATGCGTTCTTTGAGGTCGATTAAGGAATGCAGCATTGGGGGTAAGTAAACAAGGTTCTTAATGTACCCTTCTAAGAAGTTGCAAGACGTTCGGAACCGTGATTTTGCAAAAGTGCATAAATGAATAATTTTCATGATATTTAGTGTCACTTAGATTAGACTACATGTATAAATTTTTTTAAAGGGGACTTTTTAAAAAATTATTTAAAAACAATATTTTGGAAAAAATTTAACTTAGAATAACCCAAAATGTTTCTCCTTTTTTTTAAAAACCGTTTTTTATTATAAAAATATTTTGCCGCATATACCCTAGACCCCTTTAAGAGGCTCAACTATGATTTTAAAAATTTCACTTATTTTTAGAGTTAAAAACCAATTGAAATAATTATCGGCGTTTTTTTTTTAAAAACGCCCCCCTCTGTTGTCAAAAAAATATTTTAAACCCCATTTTTTGGCTATAATTTAAAATTTTTAAGTTGAGCCCTGTAGAGAGAGACAAATATACAGGCAAAAATATTAAAAATAGAAGTTTTTTCAAAAAAGGAGAGTTTTAAAAAAAAAAACATTATTTTTAATTTTTTGGCCAAAAATATTGTTTTTAAATAATTTTTTTGTAAAAATGCCCTTAAAACAATTGTATACATGTATTCTAATATAAGGGGAACCCCAAATATCATAAAAAGTTATCCATTTATCCCTTTTGAAAATCACCGGTTCCAAAAATTTTTAATGGATACCTTAATCAAAAGGATTTTGGCAGCCCAGAGGAACAAAGCTAGGTCATTCTCACCAATATGCCCAGTTCAGCGATGGCGAAAATTCATCATTTTGGTAGTTAAGAACTTGGATTTTCCAATCAAAAGGGGAATAAACAATGCAAACTAGGTAAGTCTGTGTTTCTTTTCATATATCTTTCATGGGTGTATACGTGTAATACTTTTGAAAATAAAACCCCAAAAGAATGAATTTTTTTATTAGCCCTGTATTAAGAGTTGTCCTTAGCCCCTTAATTTTATAATCCCCTCAGCATCAAGTTCCAATATTTGTTTATTTTATTTTTGATATTCTAATAATTTCTGTCCCTGGTATATATAAATATATTGTTGAGTTTATACAGCAGTGTTTTAAGTTCTTAAATGTTTTTGATTTTAATTTATTTTGCGTTATTTCTCACAAAGTTAGATTGACCTGCAACAGATGGCGAAAGCAAGTTTTGCTAACGAAGGTAAGAATTGACTTTGAAAAAAAAATTTCTTATGTGTCTTGTAAATAATTAAATTCACAAAAATGTTGTAGTAAAAAATTTAACAAAGCAATGCAAATAAAGAAACTTATAACTAAGATGAACGTTATATTTTTTAAATAATATGATATATGTAATATGCTACATTACGTGAAACTGATTCTAAAATTTTTTTATTATAATTTTATAAATTGGAAATGATTTTTACTGTTTTATTTTTTTAATTTTTATTCGATAAAAAAAAGAAATAAGAATTTTTTAATGCTTCCGCAATGAAAGCTGGGCTTATGTTTGTGAAGTATTTTTCTTCTGAAAAAATATTAAAAGGTAAAACTATCTTTAACGGAAATTTCAGTTTCGATGATATTTGTCAAACGGAAATTATTATTAAGGAATTAGGCAAAACTGATTTAAATTATCCTATAACAGATTCAGGATTTTTTTTTAAATAAAAGGATATAACTTTTAACGCATTGTCACCCAATTTTGTCAAACTGAATGATTAATTTTGAAAATAAAAGAAGATAAAAGAAATAATTTCTGATTCTTTTTATAAAAAACCCCATAAAAATTGAAATAATAAAGTGAAGAGCAAAAAGTATTTATTTTCGTTTTATCAAAATATATGAAAAGATAAAAAGTTCTCTTTTGATTTAAACCGTTATCCAACCGCAATTAATTAAAAGTTGAAATAGATTGAAAAGCATTTCTCCCAAAATAATAATTGATAATTTAAAAGTCAAAATAATAATGGAAATAAACATTTAACCATTGAACAAAAAATCAGAAGTAAATGATTCCATAAATACTACTGACTGCAAGATTTAATTCTGAATTTTACTTACATACAGAATAAATTAAAGATAAATCAATAGAGAGTAGAGAGAAAGAATAGAGAGTAGAGTAGAGAGAGAGTAGAATCAGAATGAAGAGGAGAAAGTAGAGAGTAGAGTAGATAGAAAGTTAAGTAGAGAGAACAGAAGAGGGAGAGGAGGGGAGGGGAAGGGGTATAGAGTAGAAAGAGAGTAAATAGAGTATAGAGTGTAAAGAGAGTAAGAGAAAGTATAGAGTAGAGTGTAAAGAGAGTAAAGAGAGAGAGAGTATAGAGTAGAGTGTAAAGAGAGTAAAGAGAGAAAGAGAGAGAGTAGAGAGGGTAAAGAGAGTATAGAGAGTAAAGAGAGAGTGGATAGATACTAAAGACAGAGTAAAGACAGGGGAGAGAGAGAGAGTAGAAGAGAGAGGGAGAGTAGTGAAAGATAGTTATATAAAAAAAACGTTATGAACACATATTACTGATCAAAAAGTAACTAATATTTAAGACAATTCTCCAATAGGTCATTATATTTGGAAAAGAATCAACGATATATATTTTATATAATTTTAATGATGTTCAAAAGATACACGAGCTTTTAAAGAAACATAATCATATGTTGATTTTTTCCGAAAAAATTTAGAAATTTCCGGGTTTTTGGGGGGAACCCAAACCCATAAATGTTGAAATTTTTCCCGGAATTTTTTCACTTTTCCCCCAATCTTTCTTTTATTTCACTCCCTCACAAACAGTTCAGATTTCAGTTTTAACGTTAAAACGAAATTGCTGCTGTCAGAGTAAATATATATAAACATGGGCAAAATAAGCTGAAGAGAAATTAAAAAGGGTGGGAAGATAAACTATACTAAAGTATTTTTAGAGGGGTATTTATTTTTCCCATTCCACAAAATGTAAAATGTGTAATTATCTATTTTGGGATCCCTTTCTTTCGGTATGGAAAATTTTTCGGGGAAATGATTAAGATATCCCATTTCCCCGCTTTTTTTTTGGGGAGAGGGGGTAAGCGATAATGTCGCTTAAAATATTTACCATCTGATCCCTTTCCGGCAAGCACTTTCACTTCAAATAGGAGGATGAAAAGAATTAACATTGGATAAATATACAGTGCGGATTATGAAAATAGTATAATAAATGACTCGGGAGAAAAGCTTCGTAATAGTGTTTTAATGCAGAATATGTCTTAGCCCGTCACTAATTCGCAATAACATTATTTTTCTAATGCAATCCTTGTATTACCTAACTAGTCATTCATACTATTCTTTCTCAACTTGAACATTTTCCATGAAAATAAATGATTAGTTAAAACAGTGCTATTTGAAAGTGGTTTTTAATAGTTTGTGGTTGCGTGAAACATTGTTTTAAAATTTTGCAGTTCAAAAAATAAAAACAAAAATGGGTTTCAAAATATAAATAAATAAAATGGGAAATAAGTTATATTAAGAATTTTTCAAAATTTTTAACTTTCCCTTACCCCAGCAATAATTTGTAAAGGATCGCATTATTATTAATATTTATTGTAAATTGTATATTATCCATTACGAGATAGATAAATGGGTTAAAGATTATTTTAAATTTTGAACACAGATATTTTCAATAAAGATAAAACGTTTTTTGGGGTTTTAAGGAGTAAAAATTTTTAAAATTCCGAAAAAAATAATTGTTTTTAAAGCCAAAAAATGGGAGAACACGATAATTTTTTTAAAATTTTAATAATTAAACACACTCACACTTGTAAAAATATTTTGAAATATAAGTGGTGCTTTTTTTACAATCAAAATATTCTAATTAAATGGTATGACATACACATTGCACATTACACCTGTTAAAAGTGTGGGATGTGTGCAGTTATCCTTTCTTAGTTCCCAGCAGCAATTGAAAACCCCAAATTTTTATCACAATTTTTTAGAAAATGGAAAAAATATCATGCTTGATCTTGAAATTTATATTGTAAATTCAATTATGTATTCATCTTATTTTAATATTTTCTACCTCTCTTGTTTTCTTTATAAACAGATCGAACTCGCGTTTCCCTTTGTCATCTTGGACCCCCTCCAAGCCCCGCCAAAAACCCCAACACAGTCAACTGTTCACAATGAAATGGGGAAATTCCCGCTTTAAAAAAAAGATCAAGGGGAAAAAGTAAGATCCGGGGCATATCAAAAGAGGACCCTTTTTTTTTTTTCTCCCTGGGCGATTTTGCTACAACCAAAAAGAAAACTCCCTACCAAATAGCCCATTCAAATTTTAATTGATCCATAGAAATTATTTGTTTTTCACAGATAAAATCTTCACAATTGGCATTTTTTTATCAGCCCCAATTCAACTTCAAATTTTGAATGCTTTTCTCAAAAATCTTTCATGATTTTGGGCAATTAAAAGGTGGGGATAAGCGGGGGTTTGGGGCCAAAAAACCCGGGGCTATTTTTTGGTTCTGGGGGAATTCTCAGAATTAAAGGGGTATAAGGAAAGGCTTAAAAAGATGTCTTTTAAACCCCAAAAAACCAGTTTATTTGAATGGAATCTGGAGATAACGGGGGAGAAATTTCAAGTTTGAGGGGAAATTGGTATCATTACAGGAATTAAAAGTAGGGGTTAAAAAAGGGATTACGCAGAGGTTTTTTCCCAAACCTTTAAAACACACCGGTCAACAAGGTTTTTGAATTTACGAAACATCCCAACAGTGCCCGATTTAAAAATTTTGGGGCCATCAGGATTTGGGGTAAGGGGTTTTAATAGAAAACCTTTAACCCCCTAATTTCTTAAAGGAGGGGGTGGGCAATGCAACCCTGCAACATTTTTGGGGCTTAGAAATTTTATTCCATTTTAAGGTTTTGCCCAAAGGTTTTTAAATTTCATAAAAACAGGCAATGGTCAATCCTTTTTGGGAAAATCAGCCATTTTTTTCTTCATTTTGTCAAAAAATTGGGGTGGGGACCCACAAAGGTTTATCATATTAAGAGATGGATGTTTTAAAGGGTAGTTTTGTTGTATCAAATGTAAAGTGAAAACTCTCTTATGAGCACGTGTCGGAATTTTGACCCTTTTAAGATCAAAAACCGGAATCATTGGTTTTATTGTTCCGTTTTTATTGTTTCGCAAAAACTAGTCCCTTTTTAATTTTCTATGTGAAAATAAAAACGTGGGGCTAAGGGGGGGAAGACTTTTTTTAAAAAATTTTGAGTGCTAGCAGTTTTCAGACACTAACAAAACCTTTAAAGGGTAAAACAAGTTTTTGTGTGGTTTTAAAAAATCGTTTTAGTTACGTCCGAATTTTTAAGAGCAATTTTTGCTCGTGGGAAAATGGCCAGCCCGAACGGGCAAAACCCCAACAAACCATTGAATGACAACACAAAAATATATTTCAATAATATAATTTTTAAAAAACTGGCAAATAGAAAAAATTTGATTTTTTTTAAAACTGTCAAACCCTCGGGGTATAGAAAGTTCGGGGAAAAAATTGAATCTAAAGAGTTTTTATTTAACAGGCAAAAACCCCTTTGTCAACTTATTAAACATTCCAAAAACTAAAAGAATAAAAAAATTCAAAATTTCATACCAAATATTTTAATAATTTTATATCTATGTGTTAAAACTTCTAAATACTTTTCTAAATTTATTTTCACGCATTTTTAATCATTTACTTTATTTTTAAGTATTCTTCATCGTAAAATGTATAAAATGAGAATATAAAAATAAATACCTGAAAATTTCTAAGTTATTTATTTATTTACATTTTTTTTTTTATATTTAATACTTATTTTTACGACTGAATATTAAAGATACATTAACCCCACAAAACAAATGTGAACTGCTGCAACTGACAATGTTAACATGATGAAAAACATGTAGCATTTCCAGTATCAAGTCGACTAACTTAGTGTTATCTTATTGTACATATTTTGAATATTGAATATGAGTTTTTAAAGCTCTAAAAATACAAAAAAAAGATCACGGGTCCCCCTTACCCTTAAGAAAAAATGATTACATGTTAGTTTACACGTTCATTGTCATTTGGGGTGTATGGTTTTCCCAAAGGGAAAAAGAGATAACACACCTCTTGGACTGTATATCTTTAGATAATATTATTTGGAATGCTAGAGTTAAACAAAGATAACCACTTTTTAAAAACTTTGTTATCTACTTCCTTCAAAATCTGTTACTCTTTTCATCTGATTCCAGAAGAATTTCCAAAAGTAATATTTGAAAAAAATGCGGTTACTATTCAGAACCCTTTTCAATGCAATGTACTCATACGAGAAAGGAAAAAAATTGGCTGGGAAATAGAGAGGGCAAAAAAATAATAACGTGAAAAATATAATTAGTTTTATACATATATATTTTAAAAAAAATGCAGTTTATAGTGAATGCATTTTACATTTTACGGGCTGCAGCACAAATTACTACATTCAAAACTAAAATAGGATAGATTTTGTTCAATAAACTATTTTCATAATCTAAAACGTTGAGTTCAAGAATACAAAATTTAATTTCAAGTATTTGAATTAAAGTTTTTGTCTCAATGGCTTTTTTTTTGTTGTGGCTGACCAAGAAATCACTATTTTAGTTTTGCTTATGTAAATCTGTCTTCCTGCTTGAAAAGAGTAAATTTTCAAATATTTGGATGATTAACAGTGTAACGTCGTGAGTAGTTAGCAAACAAGAAAATTTATCACGGCCTCATTTTAAAATTAAAGCAGTATTTATTTGCTTCATGGGTTACTAAATATGAAGTAACAAAGTCCAATAAATATGCCGAGCCGGGCGGACAATCTATCTCCCGGGAGTTCAATTTTCCGAAAGGCCCCTGCTAATCCCTTTCTTCGGGGCTCCTCCCAGTTCTCCATCCAGGACCTACATTAAGTTTCCATCCAGGGCTCTCTTTCTTGCTCCATTCCGGGCCTCCCTTTCCCCCTCAAAATCAACCCCTTTAAACACCAGGGTGGGCCCACAACACGCCCTCGTTTTTTCCCTCATTGGCAGGCAAAAGGTCTGCCCTTGTCCCCGGGTCACATTCGTCTACTATTTGTGCGGCAAACACAAAAAATTCCTGGTCTGTCTGGAAACTCTAAGGGCGCCAAAATTCCCTTATCTAACTTCTGAACACCCTTATTCACCACACCACCCGGGTTTTATAATCCCATTCTTCGGCACCGGCCGAGGGGGACAGGATTATTTCATACAGGCTTCGCCTATATGTCAACCTATTGTCACCGGCTCTCTTTGGATATTGTAACTTCCAGACTGGATGTCGGCGTTTGTCCGAGGTCAGACAATAAACAATGACCCCATGGTCACGTGCTCTTGCCACCTAACATCTGTTTGGAGCCATAAAACTTCGCATGAATAGAAATGGTGAGGTTCACCCCAATCGAAGACGTCACAACAGCATAAAATCTGTTAAACAATTATATCACCCGTTGATGTTGTTACGTTTTTTAAAAATCGTCCAATGCAATTTTAATGATTATTCCTTATTTCATAAAGATATTTGGGTATTATTCTCCTTTTATTCCAGCCAAGCCTTTCTAACAGATTGTCTTCGAAGTAATAAAAAAATTAAATCCGTTAATTTTCTTTCCTGTTTTCTGTATTTATCTTCAAAGTTTTTATAAGAAGTTACGTTGGTACAAGTGCCAATGCAATTAGTTTTATACATTCAATGCAAAAGTGATGTTTAATGAATATTTGCCTTCCAACATGCATTCTTGAATTCTTCGCCTTAAATATTGCCCTAAATGAAAAAAAAAAAAAATGCATCCTAGATTATTTTGGGGTTTGGGTGAAATTCTGGTCGGAGTGTCAATATCGTCTCGTTTTCTAAATCTGTAAAAAATGTTAGTTGATTTAGTCCTTATTTCAATATTTTTAACGTTTCGAATGATTTTACACATGAATCTTTTTTTCTTACTTAATGTAATGCATTCCCCACGAAATATCTGATTACATTTTACGACATATGTGGTACACGGTCGTATGAATAAATGTGGACATTATTTAAAAGTCCCCCAAAAAAAAGAACTGTTCCTCGAATCGCGTAATATATCCATCTTTTCAACAGCTCTGAAATTTAAAAAAAAACCTGTTTTCAAGAATCATTGCAGTCATTAAACAGAAGTAGAATTTCATCTGGTAGCCTTAATGTAACTAACTCTCTAAAATATACTTCAGTTTTTCTTCTTTATTTACTAAAATTATTTTTACAAATATATATATTTTCGGAAGCTTTCCATACACTTTAAAAGGAATTTTTGTTGTCGTTTGATACGTCCCTTATAATGTACGTTTATCGAAACGGTATAATATGAAAACTCAATATTTAAGAGAATTTTTAGCTTTTTAGCACATTCAGTACTACCAGAAGATGAAACAGAACGGAAAATTTTTCATGTATGGTATTTCTTCATCCATAGTGCGAATTCTACTTGGACATTTATTTTGATAGAGAAGGGAAGAATCCCAGATTTTTATTTAATTCATTGGCGTTTTTTGAGAAAAAATATAACCTTTCAAGGCAAACTCCTTTCATTATCTATATATTCAAATGTAATATTTTTATAGTGATATTAAAGCTTAATTATTGAAGACTATAGAGACAAACAACAGATCACAACGAAATGAACTCTCCGAATGATTACCACCAGATTCCCTTAACTCTCTTTAGTTTCTGGATGTACTACAATCTAAATCAGGCGTCGGTAACCTATAGCACGCGTGCCACATTTGACACGAGGTACAATTCTCAGTGGCACACTACACTGCTGTACAAATTTGTCAAATTTTGAGTGGATAGAAGTTGATAATTTTGAAACAAAGCTTCCTAAGCCTTCAGGATTATGGAAAGCAATATTTATGAAATTACGAAAAATCGGAATGATAGCTCTAGCGATAAATCAACAGCTATTTTAAACTATTGGATGTCGTTGTTAGAGATTTAATGGTTTGTAGAAAACTGTATGTATTCTTCTTCCGATTTTAATTCTACATATTATCTATGTGACTAACTCTTTTTTCATAATAATACTTTGAGTTCAAAAAGATGAACTGAATGTGCAGGATCGTGTTAAATTTAATCGCAAATTACACCCTAATATTGTGGTTTGAAGTAGAGTGGTGCAGGGACAAGATTCGCATAAAAATATTTATTTTTTGTTTAACTGTATTGAAGGAATTCTTATATTTTATCTTGTTTATTTCTTATTTTAATCAATATGTTTAAAAGATAATACATGTAGTATTCAAATTTTTTTATTCATGTTGAAGGAATAGTTATTCTTCATGTTTTTATTTTTATGTTAATAATATCTTTAAATTACGGAAAATTAATATACAATCTATCTCCTTTCTATAATCTATATTCTTGACCTCTATTGACTAATTCTGCATGCATTATTATGGGAATTGAATTGTTTCAAATATTTCCTACAGTGTGGCACCCAAATCATATTGGTAGATTGGTTCGGCACACCACAGCTACAAGGTTGCTGACCCCTGATCTAAATACTAAGCAGCAATAACAGCAACGTCAACAACAAATGCTTGTTTTTAAATATTTGCACTTCATTGTCCTGTGTTGGATTTTTTCTGAGAAGTTTTAGATTAGCGAAAGATTAAGCAATTTATTAAAAAATGGGAATTGCTTTGTATCACACATTTTTTCCTGACATTTAGAAAGATGAATATATCAAAGAGGCTATATATATGTAATTTACATAATTCTTATCATTAACTTTTTTATCTTTATCTTACTGCCATCACTACGACTTAGATTTTCTAGATAAGGGCAGCATGACATTCAAGCGTATGTATATAAGGTTGCATAAGGAAAAATAGATTTATTTTAAAGAAAATAGTCCCGCTTTGAATGAGTAAAGTGTTTTAATTTGAAAAATAAAAAATAAATTAAAAGGAAACCCCTTTAAGGAAGAGAACAAAGCTTCCCTCGAGAATATTTTGTTTAAAAATAAAATAATTTCTATTATATTACAAAATCAACATTTACTCATAAGACTATTAAAAAAAATGACTTATTTAAGAGTTTTGAATTCTTGTAGAGGTAGTATCGCTAACTGTATCTTTTTTTTTAAATTTTCTTTTTACGAAAGATGAATTAGCTTTTTCGCAAGATTTTAAGACACGGCAAAGTCCGACTTCTTAAAATCATATCTTTTGCTAGGTTTTTATGTCAGTAGAAATGAAATTTCAGAAATACAAAATTCTATTTTTATTTTCCCTGTTGCATGTGGGGGTTTTATTTATATTTCTGTTTTGAAGAATTTTAAGCAGAAATATCGAAAAATAATACTGATTATAATTTATTGGAACTTTTAAAATAAGATGAAGTAATGAATTTGAATACATGAATACCCCGAACTTGCATGATAAGTGGTACTGGATGATAACCGAGTAAGGCGAATTCACGCAAGACGGGGTATCATTTCGCGCGTATAAATAGGTATTAATTATTTTTATTTGGGACCGGAGACGAAAGTAAATAATAATTATGGAAATTTTTTTAATAAAATCTTAGATAACACAAATACAAAATCGTAAGCCGAAGTTATTTTGATGTAGATGGTTTCAAAATATCCTAACACAGTGCTTTCAAGCATTCAACGTTTGCGACCCAATATTCAATCATAATTTTCATCGCACCTCCTTCATACAATAACAATGTATTGGATTCAATAATACTATACTTTGACGCTAAAGCTACAATACTAATTTAACCTCTTAAGTGGCACCAGCGTATATACACGTCTCACTCAGTCAAAGCATTAATTGCTCCGGACGTATATATACGTCTTTCCGAAGTACGATCTTTTCTGTGCCCTGCTATTCATAAAATTATTCCGAAGACTTTGGAACAGAACAAAAGGACCTTAACAGTATTTACGAAGGATTTACTCTTATTTCAGAGGATTTGCTTATTTAATCCTTTTCTTTCCCTCCTTATACATCAAATACTCGTGCTTACGTGGAAAGCGGTGGCATAGTTGAGCGAAATATATATATATATATATATCTTAATTATTAATAGACAGTTAAGGGATTAATTATAATTGGTACAAACTGTCAAGGTAAGTGTTAATTTTTGTATATAATTTAATATATGACAAGGCCACGGGGTCTCTGGTGGTTATTAAACTTGTTCTTAACTAAGTATTGTTAAATTAATTTTAAAATACATTGTGCAGTACTGATACAAATATAAGTGTATTATATCAGTGCAAATGTTAATTTTATTTATTTCGTTTGTTTATTCTAGTGAATCAATAATTTTTCTAAATAATTTTTTTGACTTTTTTAATATGCTCGCGTGCCCCCTCATAGAGTTATCACGCCCCCCTAAAGGGGCGCGCCCCACAGTTTGAGAAACGCTGTCTTAACGAATTGTAGTTTGACGGCTCAAAGATTTCTTTCTTCTGCAAAATTTACTCGTAGCGTGCTAATAATTTTTTTTATTCCTTGTTTTGTTGAAAAGTACTTTTCATTGTAGTCTATATTTTGTAACCATTTTTCAATTACCAAGGACCTTCTGTCAAATTCCAAACCGTCACTCTGATCTTCTGATGGAACTGGGTCTAAAGAGAAGTTCTTCAATGTCTTGTCTTGCTCATGGGTTTCTATGAGCTCATCAATTGTCAGATCCTGATTAAGGGAATCTAGTAGTTCTTGTACGTTATCATTATCCACTCCTAAATTTATTTTCCCTGCCAGATCGACGACTTCTTCAATCATGTTACCAATTTCATCAGGCTCTGGCATTGATTCCGTTAGTATAAGTTTCAATAACGGAAAGAAAAAAAAATTGACGATTGGATTCGCGTAAGTCGGGGTATTACTGTATTTAACTTGAGTTCATGTTCGTCAGATAATAATATACATGAGTGATGCAATACTGCATAAATAAAAGGTCTTATTCAATTCCAACTATTAAATCACAAAATCTCTATTTATTTATTTACTTATTTATCTTGGGGGAATTTTCAATCATTAATAAAATACATTTAAAAGCGCTCAATTGTGTTGAAATTTTATATACATGACTATTTTGGATGACAATACAGTAATTTAATTATAATTAATTAAAATTTTAATTGATTAAAACTAATTATTTAAAGAATTACAAATACAGCCACGTTAGCATCCTTTTTGGCGACTTAGTGACCCTTTTGGCGACTTGTGTCAAAACTTGAAAAACTTCTCACGTTTTAAAGCATTCATTTGAACTGAAATTTTATACACTCGATTGTTTTGGATGACATACGATAATTTAATGATAATTAACCCTCGATCACTCACGCGGGGTGTTCTGTACACCCCAGCAACAAGAAAATCCTCCCAGGATTCTAAAAAGAATGCACAGAACCACGATTTTTTCAGTAGCTGCCCATTTTAGGTCATTGAACCTTCAGGACCTGATGCAATCCCTTTTTCTCGAACGATTGGAATGTAATGACCTTCAAAAGTTTATCTGGGGGCTGAGAACTCCCACGAGAAATTGAACATATGTATACAGTCTGCTCTGAATGTTTGGAAAATGATTAAAATATTATTTTTCTACTTTCTACTATCATTATCTCATTAATTATAAAGTATATTTATTACTGGTATAGACGTTTTATACTGGTTTATAAAAAATATAAAATTATGTGTTTTAAAATGAAAATTTTTTATGTTTTGTTTAAATTAATGTTAGTCTCATTTGCGTGCAATAAATTTAATTATTATATTTGTATAATACAAAAAACATCTTGTACTTTATAAATATGTATCATAATGACTTAATTTTATTTTCATAATTAAATACACGTGTTAAAAGTTTGAGGTGTTCTCTACACCCCACGAGTAACGACGGTAGAAAAACAGGCGCGAGTGACGGCGGGTTAATAAAAATTAATTATCACTTAATATTGTGAATGTCATATGTATTTACATATTTATATTAATTGTAACTATTTAGTAAAAAGTAGCTAAAATAAAACTTTTCTTTGTTGATCTAAGTAGGAAATTGACTTAATTTTTTTTTTATATATTACTTGTTTTTAAAAGGAAAACAGCTATTGTGAATAATTTTTTTCATTTTGAATGATTTTTATGAAATTTTTAAATTCAAAATGTTCTATTTATAGATGCAGTAGAGTTTTATTTTGAATTTTTTTCATTCCGGAATATGTTTATTACAAACTTCATAGTGTTTTTGAAATGAAACTTTGAAGAGAAAAATCGTTTATAGAAAAAAGTATAGAAACCGATGTTGCCTTAATATTTTTTCCTTAAAGAAAATATTAACAAGAAACTTAATATTTGCTAAAAGACAAAAACTTACAAATTTAAAACACTCTTACTTTATAAAAGAAAAGACTTGATTTTAAATAGTTCAGTTTATCTATAAATAATAATTTTTTTAAAAAAAATGTTCCTCACATTTATTAAAACCCATCCTAAATTCTTTAAGAATATAAAATATTAATCTAATATTTAGTGAACTAATAACAAATATTATTAAAAACAAGAAAGTTAAAGTTGAATTTACATTTTGTTTCGTTTATCCATATGCAATAATTATTAAAAGCATTTTTTTAGGGGTTAAAAGTGGAAAACAGTTTTAAGAACAGAGAAGTGGTTTACAGGAAGAAAAAACCGTCCTTTTTCTTCTTTTTATATTTATAAATTTTATTAATACGCCAATTATGACTATTCATTTCTAACGTATAATATATTTAAATAAGTATTCCATTACAATTCTATAAATGGTGTCATTCAAGTTTTATTTGTTGAATAAATTCCTTAACTAAACATTATGAATCCAAGAGCTCAGTGTGTTTGTAAACAATATGGCAATGAATCTCTAAAAGCTTGACACTGGAGGAAGTCAGACAAGACCTTTGTCTGGAAGACCCGTCTGACTTATTTCCGAAACCTCTTCCTAAGTTAATATGAGGGTACCTTCAGAATGGATTCATTTGAAATATCGCGAAGGTTTTATGCTCTGCGCTAAGTATATGCATTCTATTTAAACTTCAGCCTTCATTTCAATGCGTAACCTTCAATATTTAGAATCATGATTCATGGTCAAATAGATATTGCGTCTGGGTGCCTCTTTCAATAGATGCTCTTGTGGTCATTATGGTTTTCTATATGATGGCATTGAAATTATTATGGGTTTTGAAAATTGCGGAACCTTTGATGTTATTTCTTGAAGACGCTTTTATATGTCTTCTGAGGCTAGATGTTAATGGTCGGAAATGATAGATTGCCATTGTGGAATGGGTACTTGAATGGAATAATCGCTCAAACTTTCCAAAGAGTTTGTGTGTGTGTTGTAAATTTTTTCTAGTATCTCCACAATTTCCATGGCAAAGATTGGAATTATGCGAAGAGATTGAAATGATGAAGGTCATAGAAAATTATCAAAGCATTTTTCAAAGGTGTCATCTTTATTGGATGCATTTGTTATACTTCACGAGTTAAGTGTTTAAGAATATATTTATACAAGATATGTGGTTGGGATCAAAATATATCTTATTCTCAATTTTTTGGGAGTTGTTTATTGTATTTCAGTGGTTTGCACATCGAATAGAAGAGTAACATTTAATTGATTGAAAATTTTAAAACTCTTAGAAAAATTTTGAAGCTTTAAGGTATCAGACTACGTTCGGAACCGTGATTTTGCAAAAGCGTATAAATGGATAATATTTATGATATTTAGAGTCACTTAGATTAGAAAATGTATATAAAACTGTTTAAGAATAGTATTACAATAAAAAATTATTTAAGTACAATATTTCGGCTAAAAATGAAATTAGAATAAACTTTTTTTCAAAATGTTCTCCTTTTGTGAAAAATGCTTCCATTATAATAATATTTTGCATGTATATAGCTCAGAACACTGTACAGAGGCTCAACTAGAATTTTTGAAATATATAACTTAGAAGTGGGTTTATCCGTGTTTTACGACAACAGAGGGGAGAAATTTTAAGAAAAAAATGCCGATAATTATTTCAAATGATTGTAACTCTGAAAATATTGTGAATTTTTCAAAACTCATTGTTGAGCCTCTGTACAGAGGTCTGAGCTATATACAGGCAAAATATTATTATTATAGAAGCATTTTTCACGAAAGGAGAACATTTTGAAAAAAGGTTATTTTAAGTTAATTTTTAGCCGAAATATTGTATTTAAATAACTTTTTTTTGCCAAAATGTCCTTAAAACAATTTTATACATGTGTCCTGATCTAAGTGACACTAAATATCATGAAAATTATCCATTTATGCGCCTTTTAAAATCACGGTTCCGAACGTAGTCGGATACCTTAAAAACTTTTGCTAATAACCGCTTTTAGCATAAAATTCGAGATCATACCTAATAAGACAAAAAAATAATCTTTACAACTCGTGATTTTTTTATATGTTATAACCCATGATATATATAAGCCATTTTACCTTTTTTCATTTGTGCTACCGTCTATTTACAACCAGAAAATTTAAAGAAAAATTATAAGTCCTTACACCCCTCTGTTACCCCCTCCCAAATAATAACAGGATTAAGCAAAGAGGTTAATGTCCTGAAGCCATTGTTTTCCAGCATGCAACCCTCCATTTCTTTGTTTATTTCCCGTGTATATTTGGGGTTATAAACTCCTTGATATCACCAGCATATCAAGTATAAGTTATTGTAAGTAAAATCTCTCTCAAAAATGGTGGCATCGAATATTTTTACTTCCACATTGATCTGATAGTCATCCAATTCCTTTATTTGGGGGAAATTATGTAAGGTATATAATTAGGTTTTCTTCTTCGGCTAACATGTAAACTGATTTCAGAAATTTTAAAGACGGAAACGAAAAGGACGACCCACACACACACATAAGTTTTTCCTGGGCGATAAAGAAATCGCTTCAGTCGAAGTGAGACTGAATAAAGTTAGTAAAGATATTCCAGTTTCAGGGGATACATACAGGTGCTGTTGTTTGTGCTCTACTAAGACATAAGAAAAAGAACACAACATGTGTGCTGTCCCGTTTTGTGCATCTTCTCTGCGTATTCCAAAATTCCATGGAAATAAGATTATAATTTGTCATCTATGAATAAAAAAGCTGTAATATACAATTCTTTTTCAATGTTTGCAGTATTAACAAAATACTATATTTTATAAATATAAAACAAACAAATAAACAAAAATAATATAAAAATGTCCTACTTTTCTGATAGCCCTCAAATAACGATGGTAAATAAACTTACCAAGAAAAAAATGATGTTAAAAATCAAATTAATTTTATCTAATAATCAAAATGAGTTTCTTTTCTTAAACCAATCTCAATTCCAAAAATATTTGAATATGTCTTTACTAGAAATAAATTTCCCCCTTTAAAAGGGTTAATGGAAAAATGTAAGTAGAAATCTACAGTTCAAAGTTTCGTCTTCAGAGCAGAATTATTTTCACCACATTAAAAAAGCAAAGCGTCATTTTTGTGATTGATTAACAACAGTTTAATGACTATGAACTAACTTCTGACATTTTGTGTTATGATTTATTATTATTCACCATTTTGTTTACCATTCCACTAACGATGTTCTTAAAAAGAAACTTGAGCAGAAAGAGCAAAATTATTGATTTGTACCCAAATGACAATTCAATGGCACCAAAAGTGTTTTTTATTGTTCATTGTTGTAGAGATGGAAAAGGTTAATGGAAGATAGAATGAATAGGTCAAGGTCTATATATACATGGAGTGAACTAAAATTGGGAAAACATGTTTAGCAAAAGACCTAGTCTGAGAGGACATAAGTTAACAAACTTCTTTTATTTTCTATCGTTATAGCATTCTCTAAATTTAACTAGGCTATTTGATGATGTATGGATAATTCGCATTTGGGACAGTTATGTGCAATTTTATTCGAGAAGTGCTTTCATTTTGACACGTTAAATATTTTGAAAGAATGAATAGAAAATTAAGTTACAAGAGAGGAGGTTTATTCTGAAAGCAATACTCAAAAAACTATTCATGGGAAACGTGAAAATTATGTTAAAAAATATGAAATTGGACTAAAAAATCTAAATTTAGTTAAAAAAAATATTAAGATTATACATTGATAGTGATTGCCTGGAATACAACACAAAACTACTTTCATACACTAAGAATGAAACTACTACAACAGGAAAAGAATACAGGCATTCAAATCATGTTGCAGGAATAAGTATTTTGAAATAAAAATTGACATTAAGTACACAAATTGAGTTTGAAAAGAAAAGGATATATCTTTCTACACATGATACACCTTTTTTAAATACTTTTATTTTCACAAATACTTTTACTTTCAAACAAAATAAATAAAAAATATAATTAAGAACTCTTTTTTATGCTTGCAGTTGCTGAAGAAGTATAATGTGTTTGTTGATTTTATTATGACTATAACTGTGTGTGTAAATGATATATTTTATTGCTTCATAATAATTTTTGCTATTTCAATGGAAAGATTTTTATGTGCACTTTTGAACAGGAAGTCTTTCTATTACGTAGAATCAAAACATTTGGATGTTTTTCGTTTCGTGAATTGATTTTCAATACATTGCATACAACTAAGGATTAATAATTCGAAGGTATTGTTGGTAATTATGCAAATCATTTAACTACAGAAATTAAATGAACTGATGAACTTTAATTTTATTCAATCGATTTTGATGTAGTCTATTATCAAATAAAAAGGTTTAAGATTTTAATTAAAAGAAAACATTTGAACAGAAATTACAAATTTTTATTGATTCACTTTTAAATTAAAAAAATTGCTTTGCGTTGAATTACGCAGTATTTAATAACAATGGTTATATAAATAATGTATGATTATTTAACATTTAATTAATCTTTCTATAATTCGTTACTATTATTATTAGTTACTCTTTATCAATCGGAATTTTTTTTGATAATTTTAATGATTTTATCTCTTTCAAAACAACTATACCATCTGATTTCGAGGAGGTTTAAAATCTACGAACTCATCAATTTGAAAATGAAAATAAATAAATAAATCTCTTTTAGAAATGACAAATTTTAAGCTATGAACTTTGTTTTCTACAAAATATGGAAATATTAATTAAATGTATTAAAAATGGCAAATGTGTGAAAGAAAAATGTTTGCAATAATCCTTTGCACTGAAATTGGATTTTTTTATTCTTTTCACAAATGTTTATGAAAGTGTTTCTTAATAGTCTTTACAAAAAATGTTATTTTCGTAATTTATTTACAAATTTTATGATTGACTCCCTATTACAGTGTTAATTCGCAAAACAGACAAATATGAAAGTATGTATTTTAAAAATTCCTAAATTTCAATGAGTCGCATAACGCTTCTTTATATCTTATATGTATATAAATGCTTAGTATTTGAAGAAAAGGCAACCACACTTAAATTGTATTAAAATTGATTTCAATTTAGTATATTAATAATTCCAAGTTTGTTATCAGCTTAAATAGTGCGGCACAAGTTTAATGTAATATAAACAAGAAACACATGCAGAATTATACGAATTTAAGAGAACATTTTATTACAATTTCCCTACCTTGACAACGTCAAGAACGATATATATTTATGGTACATTAAGGTTTATTTTTTATATAAAATATAGCCAATTAAACATTTTTAATACACTTCAAGTACTTAAATAAACAAGTACGTGAATTTTTGATGATGTTAGTGAAACAATAATAAATATCACGTTTCACTTCCATTTACTCAATTATACATTGAGCAAATGGAAGAAAAGATGTTAAGTTTGTTTATAAAAGAGTTAAAGTAAAAGTAGAGTTTTATTAACTTTACTCGTTAAAACTAATCAAACGAGTTACCAATAACTTACTAAAAACTTTCTATTTTAATAATGTTCTTCTAGAATTATCTAATGAAGTTAAAGTCCTAGCGTTTAAGGAAAAAGAAATAATTGTAACAAAAATTTAGATGAATGATATAAAGAAAGAAATTTTGCGGAAACCTACCTTGTTCAAAGTGTGCATTATTTAAATAGATTTATTTTTGAAGTTAAGGCAATGAGTTAACTTGTATCCAAAACTCTTCGTAAGTATGAAAATAACTTACGACTTTTAAAAAATTATTCAACCGTCACGTAACTCTTCGCTTAATGTACTGTGAAACTCTACTCGTAATTAACTATTTTGTTAAACGTTAGTTATATTTTACAGTGAATTAATAGGTAAACTTTGTAAAACCTAACAATTTTGTTAAATTTTTAATGCATTTATAAAAGTCTAGATTTTTTTTTGCAATTGTAATAGATATTTAAATAAAGCTCATGATTGTACGAGTACTTTTTTCAATCGTAATAGCAGCAGTTCTTAAACTTCTAATCACCGTGCCCCCCTTTTATGTATCAACCTGACATTGCGGACCCCCAAGATTTTGAGCACTCCTCCCTGACTCCCAACATATGGCTGAATGATTTAAAGGTTCCTAAATAATCCTAAGACTGCCTCTGCTAACTAAACAGAATTAATATTCTGGATTCGAAAGACGAAATACAATTTACTCAAAAACATGTTTTCGAAATACATGTTTTAGTAGTTTATTTCACTGGAAGCAATTTAGTGATTTAGTCTACGAAGGCACATCTTTAAATTTCTCCATGACTTTCAGAGTCTATAAAAGAAGAAGATTTTAATATTAAATAAAAACCTTAGCGGACCCTTAGGGGTTCGTAGACCACAGATTAAGAACCGCTGGTAATAGGGTTTATTTGACCTATTGGAGGTATGCTTAACATTTCTTTGGTTCCAGGGATCTCTTTGATAGTAACTAATGCTTCCCAAATGGATTGTTCCTGTATCAATGACCTTTCTTTTTCACATTTACGAGTAATAAAAAATATGAAGAAACAATAAAATGCTGAGGGTCATATCAGTAATAATGAAAAACAAGAAAGATAATAACAGGATATGATAATATATATTAGTCTTTAAAACCATTTAATACCAATATTCTAGTAATATTTTATGTTCTTAATGACAATATTACATAGACGTAATTAAATCATTACACATGTCAATGCGAAACTATTGTTTTTGTTTGATTATATTATATTTTTAAGGACAGTGTCGAGTGTTTGTTACTATTGCTTTTAAACATGGCTATGGAAAAAGTGCCGTTTCAATTTCGAGCAAACGTACTAAATGCCTCCATATATTGGATGTCAGACAGCATTGCAGAAAAATTTGATTGTGCTGATAATAGTTTATACGCGCTTTAAATGATTCAAACAATTAAAAATCCCGCCGATGTTAAATTTTTGCTATAATTCAATTTTTAAGAGGACACAGTACGATTCGATTGGCAAAAATCGGTCAAAAAATCAAATCTAATTTTTTTAGCCTAAATTTATTTTTATATATTTTTTTGCTAACTCACAAAATTTGAAATCTCTAAGTTTAAAAAACGCAGAGTTGTGATAACTTTTAGGTTTATTTTTATTCACACCCCAATATCAAATCAAAACTTTAAACTGATTTACCTCGGAAAGATAAAATAACTACTTTGTCTTCATTTAAAATGCTAAGGCATTTTTTCTATTGTGCCTAATAATTAGAAATTTTTTTCACTTGTTGCTAATAGTAAATGGAACAAAGGTTGGTATGCATTGTTCAATCAAAGAATACTTATTTTTTAAATAAACAATTGAATTTAGAAATTACACATTTTTTTAAGGAATTTTCAATAAGCATTCATAAAAAGAAGTATTGTAAGAATACCAATCCTGTTATCGCAAAACCCATTACAACTTTTGTTATACATAGTTTGACGTACTTGTAAATCAAATTTCATATATGCACGTCAATTTTTGTAGGAGAAGTAACATTTTAAAATCACTTCAAAAGTTTAAGGTTTTTCCCTTAGAAAAAAAAATGGTTAGCTTTTTATGAAATTTTGAGCACAAAATCTTTTTACATCACACATACACATAGGAGGAAACCAAAAAAATTATGAAAATCATTAAATTAAAAAAAAATTTGTAAATCGTCCCATGTTCCCTTAAATGAAAGAGACAAAAGCGCGTGAAAGTAATTTTCAGACTAAAAAAAAGGAATGTAGAAAATATTATGAGGTCTGAAACGGAAATTAACTATGTGGCAGACTTTATAAAGAGGGTTGTGCAAACGTCTAAAATGAAGTACGGACTAGTGAGAGTGGCACAGAAATTTGAGGAATAACATTAAGAAGCTATAAGCTGTGATCATTATCAAATGATGTGTTCCAGTTTACAAATGTTTGTGAAGTTGTGAGGATTGCTTACATTTCCGCAAAATCTGCCCAGGTTGTGGATTCTAAAACACTTACTAAGAAGCATAAACCCAAACTTGCAAGTCCTTTGATTTACCTTTCAGAGAAGACAAACTATTAAGATAAATTGATTTAGATATGCAAGGTGTTTTAGTGTGGAATTTCTTTCGAAGGGACTTAATGAAGCTTCGAGCACTAAACACACTGATGCATGAATACTGAATGTCATCTTGATCCCAACGTCAAAATGGCTGGGCTGGATTGGAGACAAATTTCTATCAGCTGGTATTCAGAAGCTCATCATTCAATATGTTAAGTATCTTAATATTGCTTTAACTTTTTCGAAAAGTAAATTCAAAATTCAATTTAATCTAAAAAGTAAAACTATGAAAAAATTTCGTGTTTCCTTTAATATCACTATGATTCTTACTTAGAAATAGATTTCTTACATTCTCCATTACCGTAAGCTTTCGTAAAAAGAAAAAAATTGAAAATCATAATTATTTATCTCCAAAAATAAAGGCAATAAATTGGGTTTTTTTTCTAATCCATGCTCACAAATTTTCATAAATCTTTTCCCTCAAAATAAAGATGTTTTGAATTCTTGGTATAAGAAAATCCTTTTGGATTTGAAGAAGATTTCAGTAATTGTTCCTAGTGTTTTCAGAAAATTCCTGCAATATTTTTCTTTTCTTAGTGTAATTGAAGCTTGCAAATAGAGACAATTATCGCACATATGCATGCATCAACAGAGTATATCATATCGTTATAAAAGAGCTCGTGATATATGCCACCTGCCATATTCTCTTCTGTTGACTCACGTGCAAATACATCAATGAAATTGAAATGACAAAATGAGGATTGCAAATGAAATACAAAGTGGATAATTATTTGTTTCAAAATAAAATGAAAGTTATGGGTCTGCTACAGACACAAAAATGCGCACTGATTTTTATTTAATTTTTTAAAACCCTTAGCTTAGAATTAATTGATTTTGAATTCCTTGCATTCTATTTATTTTTCTTTGATATTTGGAAGAAGCTAGAATAGTTATTATATAAAAATATGATGAATGCTGCTTTTAAAATGATCTTTTTCGAAGGTTCATGTCTTAAATATTATTCCAAAGTTTTCGTTTTTATTAAAATACTGATCGATAGAGAGAGAGAGATCTGTAATTTTATGTGAACCGTTAATATGTTTTGTAAGCAAATGAATAATGATACAATGATGCAACTTTTACTAAGACTGAACCTAAGCTGTCAAAACCGAAAAATTTGATTACACAATTAGATATTGGTACTGTGTTTTTTTATTTATAAAATATACATAAATTTAGAAGTTTTTATTATTAGCGTAATGGCAATATTGTTTTGTCATTTTTTTTCCTTTTTTCTGATTGATAATTTTGTTGCTTACCTACGCAATGCGTTTTTGCTGGAGCTTTGTGAAAAAAATCCCAGGTGCCGTTCACAAAAAATTATTTTTTATTACAAGCTCATAGAATAGTCATGCTTTAATAAGCAAGTTTTCTATTAAAAAGCACATTTTCCAACGTAAAGTGTAAATTTTCCATAGTAAATTTCCACTCGTTTTCTATTTCTTGAATTTCGGGAAGATATATTGCTGTCTGAATAATCGGTCATCGTACAAGAAAAAAAATCTAAGAAGCTGAAATTAATAATCAGAGTAGTATGTTGAATTATCGTTAATCATTACTGATAGCGACAATACTATGAAGTTAAGTTTCTCGCGAAAATAGATTTTAGTGTACAAGACATCATTTTTAGTGGGGCTAAGTGTTTTTTCTTATCCCTTATCAATACAAGGAAGAAAAACAGAGAGATAATCACTACAATCAGATATTATCAGTGATGAATTGAAGGGGTCTGGGAACATTCACCTGCTCAACCATGCTGAGATATATAAGGCCAGATCTATTTTTGTAACACCATCGTAATTCAGTCAAGTTTATTAGACAACAGGGCCAATAAATCTTTTGATCCAGGATGCTGAAGCTTGTATTATTAGTTGCTCTTGCTGCCCTCGCCTATGGAGCCTTCGAGAAAGTTGATATCAGCGACGAGGGTGTGGTAGAGGCTGCCCATGCTGCTGCAAAAGCCCTGTCCAAACAATGGCCTGACAAATACCACCACAGATTTGTTAAGGTTCTCAAGGCTAAGAAAGAGGTATGATGTTATAGTGTGATTAAATTTGTCGCTGTTTATGAAGATGATAATTACCAAATATTGTCTTGTTAAGCTTATGTAGAAGTAGGCAAGGATATACCAGATTGCTGTTTAATGATTTCTAGGATTCACGTGGTAGAAAAATATTTGATATTCCGTTATCGGTATTTTTCTTTCAGGCAATTAGTTGACGCATTTTTTTAACCCTTGAAAATAAATCAAACAGTTTTAATCGGAGTCAGTTGAGTATTTTTGGATCTGAAGGCCGTATCTATGATTTAAGACAATGGTCGCCAAACCTTTTAGCCTCCGTACCAGTAAATTCATAATTTAAATTCCACGGACCACTAACTGGATTTTTTAAAATGTTGAATATATTTATAAGCAAAATTGCGATCTAAGAACACATAAAATGTATCTAGTTAATAAAATGAAACTATTAATTGTAACCAAATTATGAAAGCTTTATTAATATATATATATATATATATAAATCATAAAATAATAAATAAAATAAACAAAAACTGTAAAAACAAAACAATTAAAAATGGCTTAAGAATATCAAACTTTTAGCATTATACATTCCTAATGGAATGGATGTTCCTGCTTAATTGAAATAAGATTATGCGTATTTGGATCCATGTTTTTATTGCAAGACGGAGAACTGCATTTATTTCAAGCTGAGATCGGTACCGTGTTTTGATGTATGTGATAGATGAAAAGCCTTTTTTCAATAACTAAGTTATGAAATTAATAAATTTTCATCTCTGTTCACTAAAAAAAAAATTATTCATTTTTATGAAAAGCCAAACTGAGATCTTTAAAAGGGATGAAGAAATTTAAATTTGAGAATTTCGTCGGAGTAGGTCGAAAGGGATTTTTTTCAGACGCATGTTTAAAATTTTTAAATTATTACCCAAATTTTTCCCCCAAAGGGTCTATTATCCAATATTATGTGTCGGGACTTTTTCTTTGGGTAATAACAGGCCCCCAAACTGGGATTCCAAGTGATCATTTTTTTTCATGTATTCTTCAAAATTAGAAACCATTTGCAAATCGTCTTCAAACAACCGCGTTTGCTACAGTAATATATATATATATATATATATATATATATATATATATATTGAATTGCATCCATTTTACTTCGTAGTGTGAACAGGTCTTTAAGTTATCCTTGCAAGGATATGTTTAGTTCATTTAACAGGGAAAACATATCTGCTAGGTATGCAAGCTTTGCTAGCCATTCATTGTTGGACAAGAATTTTTGCAATTTCGGATAATTTTGTTCCTGGAAAAATAATTTGACTTCTTCCCTTAAAACATAACTTAACGGGATGAGTAAGTATATTCCACATTTTCCTGAGAACCAGTGGAATTTTCTCGTGGACCTAAAGTGGTCCGCTGACCATCACTTTGGCGACCTCTGATTTAAGAAACAGTACTAGGAATCTTATGTCTGAGGTTCTATTTTCTAGTCAATTAAAAGATTTTTCAGTCTTCACTGACAATCTAGAACCAACTTTTCTGATGATGCATGCCTCTAATAACAAGATACGTAGATGTCAAAAATTTAAGTGCAAAAGTCTTAAAACACATCTTTAATATTGTTTTGGAAGTGGTATCTTAGATTTTTAGTTTGGTTGTTAGGGAAGTGGTAAATGTTCGAGCTAAAAGACTTTTATGATTTATACCGAATTGAATTTTAATAGTCATATAATTAGGATTTTTTTTGTTTCTCAAAGTCTAATGATATCTCAGGATCTACGTTGTTTTACATTTAACCACATAAGGTATCCGACTACGTTCGGAACCGTGATTTTAAAAAAGCACATAAATGGATAATTTTCATGATATTTAGTGTCACTTAGGTTAGAATTCATGTATAAAATTGTTTTAATGACATTTTGACAAAGAAAAATTATTTAAATACAATATTTCGGCAAAAAATAAACTTAGAATAACCTTTATTCACAATGTTCTCCTTTTGTGAAAAATGCTTCTATTATTATAATATTCTGCTTGTATATAGCTCAGACCTCTGTACAGAGGTTCAATTATCATTTTTGAAAAATTCACATTGTTTTCAGAGTTACAACTCATTGAAATAATAATCGGAGTTTTTTTCTTAAAATTTCTCCCCTCTGTTGCCGTAAAACATGGATAAACCCACTTCTAAGTTATATATTTCAAAAATTCTAGTTGGAGCCGTGTACAGAGGTCCGAGGGTATATAGAGGCAAAATATTATTATAATAGAAGCATTTTTTACAAAAAGAAATTTTAATGGGTCATTCTGTGTTCATTTTTGTCAAAATATTGTATTTAAATAATTTTCTTGTAATAATATTTTTAAAACAATTTTATATACATTTCTAATCTAAGTGACACTAAATATCAAAATTTTATCCATTTATACGCTAAAAATCACGTTCGAACGTAGTCGGATCTTAAATACTTTAATCTGTAAAAATATTGATGTTAAAATGCGCCCCAAAACATAGGTATACTTTTAACACAAAAATTTTTACAATATAAAATAGACACAATATTATTTTAATATATCATGTGCAGGTATATTTCCCGAAGGGTTTAATCATGCACAGGCGCTTTCTTGTAATTTTCGCTGGAGAGTGTTAAATCTGTAAAATCCCAAGAAATCATTAACTACTTTTTCTCAATTGAAACTTTCTCTTTTACACTTAAATTTATGCTCTTCGATTATTAAAAAATGACTCTTTGACGTATTTGTATTAAGCCCCTCTCTAGCGCAAATCTATTACATAATTACTCTTACGTGATTCGTGCTGTAATGACATATTGCAAAAAAAAACATGTAGATGTACGTTTCTTGCATGTAATGTGTTAAATAACAATCTCTAATTTTCTTAGAAACCTCTATTAACTGTTTCATTTTTAGAAGAAATTTAACTCTAATACGACTTTTCTTAAGCGTATTTTATTATTTTTGCATTTATTTTAGTTATCGATACATCTAATTTTTTAAGAAATAATTATGAAAATCATAATGTATTTCATCTTTTGGGCTGTTATTTATCAAATGACGTTGTTAGGAGAGAATCTTGAGATTTAGCGTAATCCATATATATATAATACCGCACATTAAACGTTTTAGAGAAAGAACCCAAATATATATTTTGTGCCTTTTTGATTTCCTCCTTCAAAAAGTCCAGGATTTCAACAACAGAAGATAAAATATTCAAAGCGTGACATGTTCGAAACCGATTAAAAATTCAGAATGAGAAAAGCAGACAAACTTATAAACATGTAATAAAATGCACTGAGAAACCTTTAAAAAGAAATCAAAATAATGTTAAGAGGAAAAGTATATATATTTTGTGATCTTCCTTCATGAAAACACTTGCCACATGCAGTTATATGATTCATTCCTTGGTGTCGAGATTTTATTTACATGCTTCGTCCAGGCCTCTCACCCATTTCCTGCAGAATTGCTTTCACCCTATTTATTGTTCGGACAGCTTTTGGTTCATTGTTTTCACTTTTGTGAAGCGTTCAGATGTATATTGAAATTATTTTACAAGTTACCTGTATAATCGTTGATATGTTCTTCGATCTAGGTATTGCTTTTGATAATCACTGATTGCACAGTCTTACCATTCCTTTTGTATTGTTTTAGACCAACTCGTACACAAAGTGCACATCGACTTTTTCAGCATTCGAATATTACCCCATACCTATCAACAAACATCAGTTAAACAGAATTCTATAAATTGCGAAGTTGAATAACTCTTTGTAAGAGCTCTCTCCAATACTGAGACTTGATTGGTAGAGATGTTTTTGTTGATTTGTGTCTTCTGAGGGGAGGTAAGGAATTATTCCTTTTGACCAGGGTTCAAGTGAACTTTTTTAAAGATTTGGTTTGAGTGCCATCTCGAACATGTGGAAAATTCCCTCTAACGACTCAGAGATTGCTTTCCTACTCAGCATCATATAGGGAATTTTCATTTATTTTCGTGACTTTTATTAAAATTTCCAGTTTGGACCATCATTTAAAGAGTCTTTTTCTCCTCACACTTACTTCTCTATCTATAGAAGGAGGAATATTCATGACTATAAGAAAAATATATTTTGTATCACCTCAAGGGATTTATGAAGTTTAAAAATATGTTCTCATTTTTCTCCAACTTCGGCTGCTTGTAAAATATCTCGGAAAGATCCTTAAAACATTCGCTCTTGTTAGCCTTTTCTATTCAGCTTACTGTCTGATTTGAAGTAAAAGCGTTTATAATCATTCACTTTGAATTACTTCTTAATATTTGCTATATGGTAGCAAAGTTTTTATCAATAAATTATCTAATGCTTTATCTGAATGAGAAGATACAACCTTTGACAATAAAGTTCTGTAAATAGTCCTGTAACATTAACGTGGATGAAATATTTTACCTTACTGTCCTTCGAAATAGTCCCCTCCCATAACTATGCATCCCTGAGATCTCCTATACAAGTCCTGGAAACTTTGCAAGAAGTCTTCATTTGGGATGGAGTTCAAAATCCTTGTCACATTTCGTTGGATGCTAGAATATCGTCAATATCGATAACATGTTTTTCTCATACCTAAATGCTGGGTAATGATTTGTCGCACAGATTCACGGTTAATCTACAGTTCATCAGCTATCATGCGCACAGTTAATTGACGATTTTAGTGACAGCGGCTTAACGCACAGTATTAAGGCCCTCCCTCTGAAAAGTCAGGTTTTGGGCCCCAAACCCCCAAGCCGAGGGCACGTACTTAGCATCACTCAGACTTCGGGCCTCCTAGAGTCTTGGCCCCCCTGCGGTGTGGGGGTTGCACTGTTCCACTGTGTGTGAAGGTTCCACTGTTTAGTGATTAATCACGTTACTTTCTCAATGTTTTCGTCACTGACGGAGATCACGTCTTCCCCTACGGGGGTTGTCGGAAACATTTTCCCAGCCTTCTCGAAAACAGGTGAACCACTCGTACACACACTTCACGGACAGTGCTTGATCTTCATAAACACGTACCAGCATCGTATAAGTGTCTTTTGGTGTCTTCCCAAGCTTAAAACAAAGCTTTAAACTGACCTTTTGTTCGTTCATTTTTCTTTTCTCAGTTAGGAACCAACGTACTGGTCAAGTACTTTGTAAAGTAAGTCTTACACAGAACACAAATGATTCTCAACTGAACAATGGTGGGGGCCGATGGTCAACACCTGCATATATACATGTGCAGCGTTTTGTTTCACCCGTGTTGTCAGATCGACCTTTCTGTGACTTCCTTCATCAAATTTTATTGTTAGAGTTTGTAATATGTTCGAGATGTATGCTAATCCAGTTTATTTGTCACATATATAAAACGTACTTAATCGTAAATTGTTTCTATCTTTTTATACTAAGTTTTTAAAGTATTGTTAAATTTTGAAATAGTATAAATATTTCTTTGAAATCAACGATGTTAAATTTTAAGAAAATAATACATTTCCGTTTAGTGAAATACACTTAATTTGAAAAAGATGTATATTTAAATTACATACTATAGGTGAAGTTATTTATGTTAAAAATGAACAATATAGTGAGCAATATGTTTAGTTCGAAAAAGAATACTTTTTAAAATTTACTACATAATATAGATGATTAGATATAGTTAAGTTATATATTATATTAAAAAATATTTTATTCAATAAGGTCATTTGCTTAGATATATAATATAGATGCAAGTACTTTAGTTGAATATTTAATTTAGAATAATATATTCATTCGTAATAAGAAATATATTTAAATTAAAAATGTAATACAATCGAAAATATTTTTTCAAAAGTTAAACGAAATATATTTTATTTACATATTTAATGCATTTCTTTTAAGTATATAAGTCGAAACGTCCATTCTGATAACATTATCTCCATACGTTTATTCCGTTTATATTATTGTATAAAAATTTATATAAATTATTCCAATTTTCAGCTTATAAAATATATTTAATCAACTCAAAGTCACTAAATATAAAAATAGTATTTAGTCTGATATATCTAAATAACATACCATTATAAACCTTAACATTCAAGGAAATCCCACACAATTATGATACACAACGTACTTATAATTTACTAAAAAGTTATGAAGTATAAATCTCTTAATTTGAATGAACATATTGATAATAATTCAGTCAAATAATTAAAGCATATAACAGATTCAATGAATTAAACAAAAGAAATAGGTGGAATCTCTTTCCAATGTCTTGAAGAAATCTGTTCAGTTTTGGGCCAGTTTCATAAAAAAATATTTATAAAGCACTGATGTTGTGACGTCTCTCGCGCCTTTCTGATTAACATGACTCCTATGTTCTTTGACGGCCACGATTAATGGCAAAACCTTTCCAACCCAATACCAAGAAGATAAACGAAAGTAACATGTAAATGAGATATACTATAATAGCGATAGCATAGATAGCATAATAAAGCGTAGCAGGCTCGAAAGAGGTTGTAGTGTGGAATCATTCTGATCAATAGCGTGACAAAGCTTAGTGTGAAATCTTGCGGACCAAGAATAAGCAGTCAGAATTAGCTGCATTGCGGATCAAAAGAATCTTCATAGATAAGAGTTATAAGATTATATTCTCTAGGTCAAGGGACCTGAACTGGAAAAGGTAATATTAGATATAAGTAATTGAATACTTGGGATTATTTAGGATAATTGAGATAGAGGATCTAATTGCGTGATCTGACAAATACGTGATTTAATTTGGGCTCGACTCTCACTCCTAATTAATAATTGTCAAATTAGAACTTAAGTATTATAAGTTACTCTTAATAAAAGTTGTATTAGAGAATTATGTCTCATCATTTTGATAATCCACACCTCTGGCTTACGCCTTGGAACCGACAGAACTTATGTGAATTATCACAGGATGGCTATGTCTCAATGTACCGAACGTATTTAATTCAGGTTAGGTAATGTAGATTGGAAATACAATTCTACCTGAAATGTACTTTTCAGGGTCGGAGAATGTTGCTGAGTTTATCGAGTGCATCGATAACAATATTCAGTTACTTGAAATCCCAAATGTCTGTCATGTGCTACTTAAAAAGTCATCTCAGGGAAGGGCTCAAGATTGGTGTTATTCGATATTTGGTTCGTTGTTGGTGCAAAAATACAGCCACGGATTTTGCGCAGCTCAAAACTAGTGTGAAGGCTTTTCCGCGATCAAAAATAAAAGAACTACAGTCGGAGTTTTATGCATCACAACAGGGAAGAAATCAGGAGGCGACTGATTTCGTTTATAGATACTAAAAATAGAGAAGTTTAGCATTAGGAATGTCCCAAGCAGACTTAGTGGATCATATTTTAGTTTCGACTCGAACCACAGGTACAAGGACTACGTGGAAGTCGAAATCCACAAATGATACAACTTTTAGAGTACAAGCTAAATTCGAGAAGAGATATATTCTTGCACACAAATCACAAGGGGTTATCAGAACCATAATATATAGAAAGACGAGGTCAAAATGCGCATAGGATGCCTAATTTGAAGCTAATGGTAGAAACTGGAGGAATTCGGAAATAAGGAGTAGACCAAATAACAGAAATGAGTTTTACGAGAATAGCCGTCAAAATAATAGAGGTTCAGGAAGGGAATAGGTTTAATAATAATGATCAAAAGATTCAGCAACAGGGGTTACTCATTTCGAAATAGGCAGAAATGATAATTTTAATAGAGGACCGTAGAAATAAGGGTTCAGTGATATTAATTTCAATCGAGGGTGATAGGACGCAAAGGGGACGATTAAATATTGTAAGGTTAATGATCAACCTCAAGAGGTGTCGACAGAGGGTAGTGGGCTTTCTCCAATATGTATAGCACCTGTAAGAACTTCCACACGTACCTATATTATTAAATAACACATTTTTTGAAAAGCGCTATGGGACACCCGGAGCAGATAAATCTTTTATATCGGAAGAAGTATATAGAAAATATTTTTCTATAAACAAATAAAAATCGCGAGCCCAGGTAATATAACAGCACAGGGGTGCAGGAAATGCCAAAACATGGGGATTGTAGAATTAAAATTCACATCAGACAATTCGAAAGAAATTGGTCATTTCATGTGCTGAAAGATTTAGGAAATACCCATGTATTCTGGGTATCGATTTCATAAAAAGCATCAAAATCGTATTTAGATTTTGATCAGAAATCATTCAAAATTCAAAATACACTAAGTGAAGATAATAAGGTAAATAAAATTACGTTATTGGGTCAGAAATGGCAAGTTAAACATGGTGGCTACACCTTTACCGAAAAAAGCATGGGAATAATACAATTGGTGATAAAAATTAATTGTGCCATAATCAAAGATTTGGTACTTACTTCATGAGAACAATTAATAAAGGAACAGAAAAATGATGACCCAGAATTAGGTCATATATATAGATATTTAGAAACCGGAAGATAGCTCGGTTAATGCAACGATATGTGAGAATTGGTCCCACGATTTCCGTTTAATTAGTTGTTATTTTATGCGAAACACGCAACGTCATTAGGTGAAATGCGTGTATACATTCCAAAATCTTTAAGGAATGAAATAATGAGAGAATTTCATGACAAGCCAATAAGTGGACACGTCGGCAGATTTAAAACGTATCATAAAATTCGGGACGTTTGTTATTTCCCGTACATGAGAAGATTTATTGATCAATATGTCTCTACATGCCATATGTGCCAAGTTAATAACTATAAAAACGTTACCAGCTGGTCGGTTTAATCCAATTATATCAAATTATCAGATAAGAGATAGTGACGTTAGATTTATTAGGCCCGTATCCTATATCGAGAATAAGACGTAACCGCTATATTTTAGTAATAACCGATCATTTTCAGCAAATGGGCTGAAATTATACCTCTAAAAAGGCCTCATCTCGTATAATAGCAGGATATTTTTTTGATAACTTTTATATCGCGTTATGGAGCTCCAATATTAAAATTAATAAGTGATAAGTAATTTTGAATTTATAATCCGAGATTTTTTGAGAGCGCGCCAAGTGAAAGATTAGGCATAAAGGCATGTGAAGACTGTTGCATATCGACCACAAGCAAATCGGACTGAAAGGAGTTAATCGAGATATAGTGCAAATGATTGCAAATTACGTTAATGATGATCAACATGATACTTGGGATCGAATTGCTTACGTGAGTTTTGCTTACACGCTATTCGTACGGCGGTGAATGAAACAACAGGGAAAAACACCGGCTGAGTTATTTTTTAGGTCGAAAATTGATTACACCATTTCAAAACTAGTTATGATAGCGGAAAGCTCTAAATTCAAAATTCAAGATATACAGAAAAGCTTTAAGAAGCTAGACTAGTACGAAAATTAAACAGAAGGTGGGAAAAATAATATTATAATAGACGTAGAAAGGACATAAAAGTAAAAGGTAAATGATTGGGTTTTATTAGAAACCTGTAAGTTCAGCCATAACAAAGTATGTGCTAAATTTAAGTAAAAATTTGAGGGACCTTATAGAGTCCTAGAAGTTAGGAACCTTAATAATATTGTAATATGGAAATCAGGAAAAGATTAACAGTTAACGTATTAGATCAAATAAGAATATATATCGTCATAGAAAAAATGTGACGAGGTCGAAGTAGGAACAGGTATCCCCAAATAGTATAAGATCAAGTCAGGAAACTCATACTTCGGAAAAAGTACACCAAGGGGATTAAATGAGTCACAGCAGGAAGAAAAATGTACGGTGAAACGTAGGTTAGAGGCAAAGGGATTGGTAACCAATCAAATCCATGCTGCTATATATAAAGAAATACAGAGGACCCATAAAAACAAATCGCTGGTCAGATCACTGCCTGGTTTCAGTAAGGGAATGAAAGGCCAAAAAATAAAAAGGTTTAAATATCCTCACCAAGGTATAAAAGATCAGGTGTATCGAAGGGACAAGTGGACCACAAAGGAAGGGGCAAAGAAAGGGAAAAATAGTAATAAAAAAAGAAAAAAATGTCATTTAGTTTTTCCAGAGATAAAAAAAAGAGCAGGAAGTCAACTGAAGTTCCATATGAAAAAAAGAAAATTTTTAAAAGGCCCCGACGGAGCAAAAGAACCACCCAGCCAAGAACACAGTTGGGAGGAAGGAAGGAAAAGACAAGGAGATTACAAGCCTTACAACAAAAATTCCAGTACAAAAAAGGAATGAAGAGTGATGACACCTCATCGTTGAACGTAAGTGGGAGACCGAATATAAAAATCAGGTTGTATTGTTTCTTTTTTTGATCCAAAAAGTGGTGGAAAAATTATTGAAAAAAGGGAAGTCTCGGGCGGTGCTTGTTATAAGCCAAGTAAACACTACTGAGTTTCTTTTTAATTTTGGAATTTTTGACTTGTTAAAAATTTTTCTGAAAAAAAACTTTTTATTCACCATTTGTTATTCGATGTAACTTCTGAGATGCAAAAATTCCTTTGGTTATTTGTTATAATGGTTTATTGAAAAATTTTTTTGAATATAATATGTGTTATATATAGGTTGTTTATTTTACGTATTAGGAGGCATCTGGTTCGGGGGAAACGCGGCGTAGTCAGGCACAACAAAAATTAACCCGGGGCGCGGCTCATTTTTTTGTTGCCAGATGTAATGGAGATAAAAAATTTTTTTGATATATAAATAATTTATTTAAAAATTTATTAAAATTATGGGAAAAAGATACCTAGTTTCTTTTAGGGGGAATGACCCGAAAATCTTGAAAAATATAACTTCAAGTGCCGGGCGTTTAAAAGGGGGCAGAAGTAACAGCTCCAAGAAGTTTAGATTTCTACCCAGAATGGTAGTTTTAAGTGTTAAAAAATTTTGAAGAATTGTAAAAATGGGGTAGGCACAAATTAAACAGTAATTTTTAAAGTTGGCCTAGTTATTGGAGTAAAATTTTTGTCACGAGTTTAAAATTAAATTGAATATTAAAATTTAAGATGAGTAATGAAAATTAAAGTCAAGATAAATTTTGGGGAAAATAAAAGTTAAAAAATTTAAGATTAAAATTCTTTTAAATTAAAGTCAAGATAAATTTTGGAAATTATAAAAGTTAAAATTTAAGATTAAAATTGCAATGAAAATTAAAGTCAAGATAGATATTGGAAATTATAAAAGTTAAAATGAAGATTTAAGATTAAAATTTAAATAAAACTCAGAAAGCGAAGAAATTTAGAAATAGAGATTTAGACACGTAATTTATTAAGGGCATTGAGAACCCTTAAGTAAATCACGTTTTTCTTCTTGGAGGGGGTTGTGACGTCTCTCGCGCCTTTCTGATTAACATGACTCCTATGTTCTTTGACGGCCACGATTAATGGCAAAACCTTTCCAACCCAATACCAAGAAGATAAACGAAAGTAACATGTAAATGAGATATACTATAATAGCGATAGCATAGATAGCATAATAAAGCGTAGCAGGCTCAGAGGTTGTAGTGTGGAATCATTCTGATCAATAGCGTGACAAAGCTTAGTGTGAAATCTTGCGGACCAAGAATAAGCAGTCAAGAATTAGCTGCATTGCGGATCAAGAATCTTCATAGATAAAGTTATAGATTATATTCTCTAGGTCAAGGGACCTGAACTGGAAAAGGTAATATTAGATATAAGTAATTAGATAACAGGATTATTTAGGATAATTGAGATAGAGGATCTAATTGCGTGATCTGACTTAAATACGTGATTTAATTTGGGCTCGACTCTCACTCTAATTAATAATTGTCAAATTAGAACTTAAGTATTATAAGTTACTCTTAATAAAAGTTGTATTAAGAATTATGTCTCATCATTTTGATAATCCCACACCTCTAGCTTACGCGGAACCGGCAAGACATGGTCATCACAGGATGGCTATGTCTCAATGTTCAAAATTAAAAGAACATATGTATTTAGTTGATTTTTTTTAAAAGTACCAAGAAAGAAGTAAAATTAGTGAATGAAATAAAAAATTATTTTTTAACGTCGCTTGTATAAATTTGTAAGTGCGTGAGGGGTGTGCTTTTAAAGAAAAGTATTTTGTAAGAGTCAATTTTTCCGCACTTCGTTTGTTTGAATACTTTTGCAATTGCCATGTTGAGTTTTTGAAACATTCACGGTGAATTCAAAAGTAAACAATTAAAATGAGTTAACATCAAAGTCTGAGTAATGTAATAAAGTTACGAATCATTAGAAGACTTAACACAAGGCAGTTTCAAGGGAAACTGATAGATTCAATGTTGCAACATTTTAAGAAGACCAGAAAATGCTTAGGCAATGTCGTTTAAAAACCATGATGACCAAACGAGATTGATATTTGTCTCATAAGCGTACATTTTGTATGGAATAGAAAATTCCAGAAATTAGAGCAAGATTTACTGATTAGTCCAAATACAACCTAACTCTTGATTCTCTATGTACCTTCATATGAAGGGTACCAAAAACCCGGTACATTTTCAACAACCGACAAAGAGGCCAATAAGGCAGCGGATACTTGATGGTTTTAGCAGGCATTGCATTGAACAAAAGCGCAGTCTTCCATGTCTTTTATGGAAGCTCCATTAATAGTATAGAAAAAAAAATCTTGAACAATATATTCTACTTTTCAAGGGTGAAATTTGGCTTTGATTTTCCTTTTATGAATGATCACGCTCTTATACCTAGGACACTTCTGGCCAAAATTCCGGAAAGTGAGGATATTCACTGGACGTTGGGCCAACGTAATTTCGAGACCTTAACACAAAATATCATACTTGGAATAAGTTAAAGGGGATAATTACTGCTCATTTCTTCGCTTCTTAAACATTCACAATTAGAAAATTGAGTTGCTGGTAGAGTGGGACAGACGACCGCAAAATCATAAACTATTTCATTTACAACTTGAATTCCCGTTGTGAAAGCCACTGGAGAGAATCATATTCTCAAACTGAATTTGCTTTGTTGTGTGATCTTGTAGTTTCTCATTTAGATTTCCTAAATTAATGAGTAATACATAAGTAATACGCGAGTGTCATAATTATTGTTCGATATATTTTGTATTACATCAACTTACCTTACAACATACCTAATTTCTTCATATATGTACAGTATTTTGTAGAGAAAATAAACTGAAAGTAAAAATTCTCTTTATTTTGCACTCTGAACCACTGTATGCATTAAATATATTTTTTTGAGAAACCGAAATGGTTTTTTAACATTTCAACCCTTTTTATGACAGAATATATAGTTAAACCTTTTCATGAGACATCTAAAAATGAATAACATTTGGGCTTTTAATCACAGTTTATGACTAATCTAGTCAAATAAAATCACTTTTGTGCTTTGCAGTACATTTTATCAGTAATTATCTCAATCAAAAAATTTGTTAGCATAAATTTAGCTGTACGATTTCCCCCGTTTGCTTAAAACTTGTGTTTTAGTAGACTGTCTCTAAAGATTGACTGTATATACTTATAAATATAAATATAACTGCAGTTTTTAAGTATTTCTAATTAATAGGAAGAGTATCTGAATTTACGTATTATTAGCAGATAGCTATTATCTCCATGTAATATATACTACATTCCAGCTCAAGGTACACTTTTAAAAGTTTCATTTCTGTCATAATAAGAAAATATTAGTGATGAAAGAACTATGTTCTCCGGTTTCTCCTAATCTATAGCACTGATATACTCCAGTTATTTTTTCCTTAAGGTATCCGACTACGTTCGGAACCGTGATTTCAAAAAAGCACATAAATGGATAATTTTCATGATATTTAGTGTCACTTAGATTAGGATACAGGTATAAAATTGTTTTAAGGTTATTTTGATAAAAAAAAATTATTTAAATACTATGTTTCGGCAAAAAATTAACTTAGAATAACCTTTTTCAAAATGTTCTCCTTTTGTAAAAAATACTTCTATTATAATAATATTTTGCCTGTATATAACTCAGACCTGTGTACAGAGGCGCAACTATGATTTTTGAAAAATTCACATTATTTTCAGAGTTACAACCCATTGAAATAATTATCGGTGTTTTTTTCTTCAAATTTCTCCCCTCTGTTGTCGTAAAACATGGATAAACACACTTTTAAGTTATATATTTCAAAAATTCTAGTTGAGCCTCTGTACAGAGGTCTGAGTTATAGACAGGCAAAATATTATTATAATAGAAGCATTTTTCACAAAAAGAGAATATTTTGAAAATGGGTCATTCTATGCTCATTTTTTGTCAAAATATTGTACTTAAATAATTTTTTAATGTAATACTATTCTTAAAACAATTTTATATACATTTTCTAATCTGTGACACTAAATATCATAAATATTATCCATTCACATGCTTTTACAAAATCACGGTTCCGAACGTATTCGGATACCTTAAAATTGATCGTACTATTTTTTATTTTTTCCGTAGTCAGTTGCCACAACAGCTTAAGAACCTCAAGGTTGAAATTTGCGGTTTCCGTTATTTGACTTTAAAAAAACGAAATTGATCATAAAAATTTCTTATGTGATTTTCATTATTTTTTTTTTGTTTGCTTTTCCCTTAAAACTTCCTGTTTTTAATGGAAATTTTGAATTTTTAGCTTTTATTTTTAATACGACTTCGTGAATATATACAAAATCATATCAGATTAATTTACATCTAAATTAGGTAATGATGATAGAAAAACGTGCCACTTTTAAAAGCTTTTTCATTTATTAACTCTTATTTCCTTATTATAGAGCGCCCCCCTCCCAACATGTGATTACAAAGACAGGAATAATAAAAATAAAAGTGTTAGAATTTTCTAAAAAAAATATCGTTACAGAAACCTTTGCTTAAAAAAGTTTAAAAGAATTCTTTAGTACCAAACGTATCAGCAGAATACAATATTTGCTTAAAGAGAAAAAAAAGGGTTAATTTAGTTTCTGAAATACGATAATGAAGCAGTTTATTCTCTTCATTTTTTCCGTCCTAATTTCGTAGACAATAATTTTCCAAGCATCCCCAGGCAATTAGATGAGCTCTTGAGACTAACCATTGTTCGACAAGGATCGAATAATTTCCCGTTTGATGCAATAAATAAATTCTTTCTGAGCTCCATGGAGCTCTGGTAAATTAGACACTCAAGATCGAGGAAACCTGTTTCAGGAAAGACATTTCGATAACGTAGAGACATGTGAGTAGTTTTAGTGAGAAATCGATAGTTTTGTGATACTTCATTTTTTGCAAATTGGCAAAGTTGCTGAATTTTCAGGAGTTAAACACTTATAAATACAAGTAATATATATTAAAAAAATTAAGTCAATTCCTACTTAGATCAACAAAGAAAAATTTTATTTTAGCTATTTTTTATTAAATAGATACAATTAAAATAAATATGTGTATACATAGGACAGAATTACAATATTGAGTGATAATTAATTTTTATTGATTATCATTAAAGTATCGTATTATCATCCAAAACAATAGTGTTTAAAAAATTGCAGCTCAAACGAGTGCTTTAAAATGTGAGAAAAAAACCTTTTCAAGTTTTGACACAAGTCACCAAAATGGTCGCTAAGTCGCCAAAAATGATTCCAACGTGGTTGTATTTTTAATTCTTTAAAATAATTAGTTTTAATAAGTTAATTTTTATTAATTATAGTTAAATTATTGTATTGTCATCCAAAATAATCATGTATATAAAATTTCAACTCAATCGAGCGCTTTAAAATGTATTTTATTAACGATTGAAAATTTCATCAAGATAAATAAATAAATATACATATAGAGAGGGAGAGTGTGTGAGCTAATAGTAGGAATTGAAAAAAGTTAAGAAAATTGGGCTTCACATGATTCATATTTATATCAGTTTATTTCATCTGAGGTTTTTCAGCTGAATAATGAAAAATTTCTCAATTCCTTTTTGAATTTTTATTCTATTTTTCATTCGACTGGTCTTAGAATTTCATCGGTATGGAAATATTTAAGAACTATTTGAAAACTGGATTTTATTGAAATTTATCTTTCAAAACATGGTTGGAAGTATGTTCAAAAAGCATTTTCCCCTCACTGATTAACACCTCAAGCGGTCAAAGTTTGCTCAAAATGTTCTAAGAGAAGGTATGTTTTTTTCTATTGCATATAACTAAGCATAATACTTAACAGAACGCGGAAACGGAGGAATTCTAATTTAATTTTCAATTTTAAAGTTTTCACACTATTTCTTATTTTATAATTGGGGAACACAAAAAACCCTAAAACAGCACTGGAAGAATGGACAGTCGTAGAAGCAGTTGTATCTCAACTATAGTTCGCTCTAAAGCGAAGGCCATTTGGTGCTACGTTTTGCCTCAGAGTGAGAGAGAAGAAAGAAGGTGTTACAAACTGAGTGTATGTTGTCTGTATTAGACTAGGAGCTTACGAATGAATATTCAACCAGAATTCAAATTATAATAAAACTTGAAAAATGAATTGGATTCTCTTTAGCACTTCATTATTTATTTCTTACTCTTAGTTATTTAGAAAAATTGCATTAATTATTATAATAAACATATTTTTAAATTTATAATCCAATCTGGAAACCTGTAATTTTTTTCCCGAATATAATATGTTTTTTTATCATGTATGTAATTTGCAAAATATCAGATAAAACAAATGTATATGTTATATTAAATTACAACACAAGAATGTAGCTCTTTAAAAAATTGTAAAAAATGCGCTTTTGCTCTTTCTTTAGGATTTCAATGGCGTCTCTTACGAAATGGACATTATTGTCGGAATGACTGTATGTAAGAAGAGTGAAGTCGAATACGAGGAGGCTGAAAATTGTGAATTCAGGGACAGCATTGTAAGTATCTCTTTTATTGTGTAAACTGGATCCAAGTAAATGTACCAAATGTCAATAAAAGCTTCTATTGTCAAACTTAGGGTACGAATACGTTTCGAAAAGTGGATTGGATACAATAACGTTTCTTTTCCCTTCTGAGTTTGAAATTTTCTTCAAAACTTTTTTTTATTTTTTTGGCAATGTCTTATTCTCCAAACTTCTCTTTCAATTATTTTTCATTGAGTAAGAAATATATAATTCGAACTACAAGTAATAAAGAATAAAAGTAATAAGGTGAGACCCTCTTAAAAGGATTTAAGAGATAAATTATTCTAGGATCTATTACATTAGCAAAAAGTGTAATAAAATTGATTTCTTGCTGGTATAATTAAAAATTGGGTGAGGGGGAATATATATTCTTTTCCGTTAAGATTTCCGTCCATTTCTTTTCAGTTACAATTTTTTAACTTTAGAGTATTAATTAAAAACTAAATTTTTTATTCAGTTTTGATAAATTTTTAGTTAAAATTGTTTTTGAAATGTTTTATGAATAATTAACAATTATAGTTAAGGAAATTAATTTTAACTTTCGTTCACATATAACTTTTTCTATCAAACCTGCAGACTACAAGTTCAGCTCCTTTGAAGGTATTTATCCAAAATATTATTGTACTTTTATAGTCTTTAAATTACATATAACATTTAATGTATATCCTTTAATTCCCTTAAATGAAATTTATTTCATCCTCCATACGTATACTTTTGTATTCCAAAGTGGACCAATTTAATATTTTGTAATAAACTCTCATGAGGTCTATTCGATTTGAGTGGTAGTGAAGTGAGAACTTCTAAATGAAAATTTTTTGCTGAAGAAATTCTTTAATTCGATTAATATATTTTTATTTAATTTAGTTTCCTAAGAATGTCAGAAAAACAATGTCTTTGTGTAACAAAAGCAGGTAAAACTGAAATAAGTAAAAATAAAAACTTATGTTAATGTTCACTGTTTAAAACACACATAAATGTAATTTATGTTGTTGGCACTTTAACTCTCATGAAAATATTTTCCCCACAGTAAACACATTACAATTGGCACTATACTACCTTACATGCTTAACTACATTTGTTTGTAAATATTTAACAAAGAATCAATAGTCTTATAATTTTGGGTATAGATAGAAAAGTCTTGACTTAGTGAAAAAAACACAGATACTACGATTCTCAAATTTCCATTCTGAAATTCGCATTAAACTATATTAGAGTTGCTTTAAAGTTTTTAAAATGTCTATTTGGTGGAAAATCACTGCTCTTAAGTCTTCACATTCTTCCCAAAATATTGTCAAACTGTCATAAGGGCAGTAATTGTAAGATCCATTCTTACGTTCCATAAAATAGATACACAAAATGTGTAAAAAAATCACGTACTCCAGTTCTTCTCAAACTTTCACTATTTGCGACCCACTATTCAATCATCATTTTCATCGCGGCACCCTCCATACAATAACAATGTGTTGTGAATTCAATAATACTATACTTTGACACTAAAGCTACAACACCACTTTAACCTCACCGACGTATATAAACGTCTCGCTCAGCCAAAGCATTAATTTTCTAGACGTATATATACGTCTTTCCGAAGTACGATCTTTTCTGTGCAGTGCTATCCATAAAATTATTCCGAAGGCTTTGGAATGCAATAAAAAGACCTTGACAGTGTTTGCGAAGGATTTACTTATTTCAGAGGATTTGCTTATTTATTTCATTTCTTCTCCCCCTCCCCCTAAAAAAACATCAAAATACACTCGTCTACGTGGTAAACGGTGGCATTGGGGAGCGAATCACGTAACTTTTAATCGGTAGTTAAGGAATTAGTTAAAAACCGCATAAATTATCAAAATAAGTGTTAATACAAGCCCATGGGGCCACTGATAATTATCAAACTTGTTCTTAATTTAGTATTGTTAAATTAATAATAAAATATACATTATGCACACAAAGTACTGATACATTTATAAGTGTATTATATCAGCGTAAATGTGTATTCTATATTTTATTATATCAAAAAGTATTTTATTTGTTTACTTTCAGTAAATTAATAATTTTTTAAATACTTTTGTTTTCGACTTTTCACAGTATGCTCGCGCCCCCCTCGTAGAGTTATCACGTCCCCAAAAGGGAACGCGCCTCACAGTTTGAGAAACGCTGACGTACTCTGTTATTCTGATTCGTTGGAAGGGTACTGCGGATTTTATCAGTTATCCATATAGTCAATAGTTATAGTCATAGACCAATAGTTTTCTTTTCAAATCCTTTTTGCTAGATCCTTTTCTTTTATTAATTAATCAAACTCGGAAATCAATTATAAGGGTATCAAGCTTACCATTTGCTAACCTTTAAGCTGCAAAATATTTCACATGCTAAAGTGTGCATGAGATATTAAAACTAATTTATCAGTTTTCTTCTTAAGAATTGGAATAAGAGAGTGGAAAGAAAAACTTAACTTTCTCAATAAAATCAATTAATAACAACAGGCATTTAGTACCAATTATTACAAATTACAGTTACGTAGATTACGTACTCTCTATATAATCATACTCCTTTTTTATTTTTGATGTGTGTGTGTGATTAATTTCTTATTTTTAATTCATTACAAAACCTTTTTCTGACTATAAACTTTTATTAAAGCTAAAATTATAGTTAAGAAAAATCAAAATTTAAATCATTTATTTCATCTAAAAATTGAATTAATATATGTTTGTTTTACATATATTTTTAAAATGCATCATAAAACTTAAAGGCGCAGAAAAAAACATTGGAGTAACTACAATTATAGTTTTTAAGTGGTTTTAATGCATTTACTTTCAAATGATGTGAAAATTGTGTTAAATCGAAGATAATGGACAGATAATTTTTCTCGAGGAAAGTAATAATAGAAAATTAGTGAAAATGTAACAAAATTATTCCTCTGGTGGCCTATAAAATTAAAGAGAAAATTAAAAATTCACACATCTCAAATATATTTATTAATCTGATATGTAATTCTGAAAAAAATGCGATTACAAACGTAAAGTAAGCACATGTTTGTAAAGTTTCAGATTTTGAAATGATTTTGTTTAAATAATACCAAATTTGCGTATTTTTCCTAAGTTATAAAATTTCTTCAAGTTATTAATTTTTTAAACAGTCTGATTATTTTTTTTCATTTCGAAACAGTAAGCGAAACAAGTAAAGTTCCAAAATTTTAATTTTTTATTTTACTATGGCAACTCGTTACATTGGTATTAATTTTGATGCACTCTCGCGATATTCGTTGGTGGGCATTTGTTTTATGTAATTACTACGTGAAACTTGTAAAATTTTAATTTTGTGTTTCCATATCATTAGTGTTATCGATAAGTAATGAAGTATTTCATTCGAAATTCGTATCAAAATATTTCATAGTTAAATGTATGCAATCTATTTGTAATGCGTTAGAAGTGCGAATTTCGGTTTTGTTGAGTTTCGCATTGTACACCTTATTTTTATAAAACATTAAACAAAGAAAATGTATCCATATTTTTTTTCCAAGATTCTCTAAACGTTTTTTTTTGCAAAATTCAGGCAGATTTTTTCATAAATTCTATAGTTTCTATTCAGATATAAAATTAGTTGAGAGGAAAAAACAAGCAGCCAACAATGAATTCATTATTAATTACAGCATTTATTTTCGATCATTATTCACTTGAATTGAGTCCAGTTTTACTGTCTTATACGTTGAATACACATTCTTTTTATTCTTTTTTCAGAGCACTTACAAAAAGTGTACCGTAACAATCTCCAAGGACTTGAAGGGTGCCTACAAGCTGAAACGTGCTGGATGTATTCTGGCCTCCAAGAGCGAAATTTAAAGCAAAAACAAGAGATTTAGGTCATAACATACTGGAAGCTGCATCAGATAGTATGCTATGAGCCCATTTTAAAAGAATTTGTGTTAAGTCTATTACTGTGTAAATGTTTTCTATTCACCAATAAAGTGTTTCTGTTCCCTTTTTTCTTAGTTGTTATTTACACTCATGTCCAAAATTAAGATCACTAGCATGAAATCTGAAAAAACTGATCGACTATTCACTTTATTACCACGAAATTTGGCACAGAGACATATTACAATGTGGAAAAGAATTTAGCAACATAACAACATGGAAATGATTTTATTTGTGAATTAAGGTAGAAATCATATGCGAAAGTGTGAAATCATGAATCAGAGAAAAGTCAGTATAATATAGAGTGTGATTACTTTGAACTACTATGCAAGCCTCACAACGTGCTGCCATAATGTTTATGAGGATATCAATAAGTATTTGTGGCAACAAAACTCATTTTACCCAAAATGGGACTTTTAATTTCTGGGGGGTTCCTGGGAAGGGAATGCGCAAAGAAATGGCTTTTCCTAGACCATCCTAAACGTTCTCAATAGAATTGTGATTTGGAAACCTCGAAGGTTAATCCACACGGGCAAATATCCACTCCTTCATAAGATTCATCAACAATATGAGTTCTGTGTGGCTGCTCATTATCACCCATAAAAATGTACTCTGGGCTCATGGAACCCAGAAAAACCTCCCATAGGCTTCCAGGATCTCATCCTTATAGTGTTGTGTGTAATCGAAAATGTCAAGGGGGTACGACTGCCGAACATTATGCCACTATGCACAAGGATTCCTTTGCCTCCAAATCTGTTGAATTTGTTACATAGGAGGGATGAAAGCGACCTCCATTTTCTCGACAGGTGAATACTCGACGAGAATCACTTTGTCTGGTACATTCTGACTCATATCTTAGAAGAACTCGGCTCTTTTTTTGTGGTGTCCGTGACTGATGTTTTCAGCTCCACAATATCCGATCTTTCCTACTAGATGCAGCCAAAGAGACGCACTAGACTGGACGTCGGGCGTAAAGCCCAGTCTGTCCAAGACGATTGTAGACCAGTGCTTCTCAAAGTTTTAATGTTCATGACCCAATATTTAAACATAATTTTCATCGCACCCCCCTCACACATTAACAATGTATTCAATTCAATCATACAATACTTTGACGCAAAAACTACAATACGACTTTAAACACTTAAGTGCCACCTGCGTATATACACGTCTCGCTCAGCCAAAGCGTTAATTTCCCCGGACGCATATATACGTCTTTCCGAAGTCCGATCTTTTCTGTGTTCACTGCTATTCATAAAATAATTCCGGAGGATTTGTAATGCAATAAAAGGACCTTGACAATGTTTGCAAAGGATTTACTTATTTCAGACATTATTTTTACTTCTTTATTCCTCCCCCCAAATACATCCGATACGCGAGCGTACGTGGCATTGGGAAGCGAATAGCGTAACTTTTAATTGGTAGTTAAAAAATTATTTATAAACTGTACAAATTATGAAGATAAGCGTTAATTTTTTATATAATTTTATATATGACAATCCCACGATGTTAGTAGTAATTATTAAACTTGTTTTTAACTTAGTATTGTTAAATTAATTATAAAATACATTCTGTAGCACCTGATACATTTATAAGTGTATTATATGAGTGTATTTTATTTTTTGCTATGTCAGAATTTATTTTGTTTGTTTACTTTCAGTAAATCAATAATTTTTTTTAAATAATCTTTTGTTTTCGACTTTTCAATATGCTCGCGCCCCCCTCGTAGAGTTGTCACGCTCCCAAGGGGGGCGCGCCCTATAGTTTGAGAAACGCTGTTGTAGACTGTTTGCCTGGAAATTCTTTTTCCAAACAGAGTAACAAGGTCACGAGCAAGTTGAGAAGCCCTTTGTCTGCCTATATCGTCGTGCGCTTCTTGCCAAGTAGCGACTTTGTGCAGATGTCGATGTTCTGTGGCGACTTTGGTCGACCTTTCTAGTAACAGGATCACTTGTTTGGAATTGATTCCATAACCGGGAGACCACTTACGACCACTTGTAGCCATCGAGCCAGCTCCACTTGAGACTAGCCAGATTCAAGCCTGTGAACTGCTCTCTATCTCAAGAAATAAGCGAAACGATTATGAGAAGTCATTCTGATTGCAAATGGACTAACTTGTTTGTTTTAATGCAATAATCACAAAGCTGGAGGCAAAATTCCTACATGCTTGAACGGGACTCCACAGTCCAATTGTTCTGCAAAAACTAACGCTAAACAACATCTTTTCGTACACTGAAGGTCGATATAATACTACATGTTGCTCAAAATAAATAAAATACGTTATCAGTTTTATTGGAATCATCTTAAAATTATTACGAAAAACATGTTTGTGAGTTTAATATAAGACATGAGTATATTTGAAAAGTCTAAAATACAATAGCGGGGGTGGAGGAATAGTGTTATGAGTATAGTATCGATGATTTTCCGTATAACACAAAAAAGAGATAAGAAGATATAAAAAGAGAAGCATAATCAATTGCTTTAATTAGAAACATGGAAAAATATGTGAAGGAATTTTAAGGACAAAAATGTGTGAGGTTATGATAAAAATATCATGGATATGCTCACATACAGATAACATTAAAATAAATTTTTATATTCTTAATGTCATAAACTAGTTATTATGTTTTCTTTCAACAAATATCTATAAGCTCCCTATTTTTACAAAAGTAAAAATAACTTCAAGTTGCATTCCTCTTTTATAAACTATATATCTATAACCTTAAACTTTAATTTATTACATAGCTCTAAATATATTGCCATTCCGGAATCAGAACTTATGTACTACATTTAACAACATAAATTATTATATTTAAATACATGGATTAGTATCTATATTCTATATTTAAATAAAGCAAGATGTATAGTATCAAATTTTCTACATTACATAATTAATATCGTTACATTAAGGTTGTTATAAACTGATAAAGATTAATAAACCTTTAATTTATTAAATTAATAAACTTTGCGATTGTTTCTGTTCAGTTATTTTTATTAGATTTGGAAATTAGACGGAAAATGAGAAAAATATAATAGCAATACAAAACGAATCAATAACACTTGAGAAATTTAGAAAAATAAGAATAACAGAAATGGGGGTTTTCCAACTCATCTTGTATATGTTTTCTACAATCTAAATTTCTTTTCATAGTGAAGGTTATATGATTCGTGGAGTTAAAATTGCGAAAGCTAAATATCGTCACGTTGGCATAGTGTGGAAATTTGGAGAGTGAGGTGCTAGCTCTAGCTTCGTCATCAAAACTTAGCCAAAGTTCACAATTTCGAGGCCCAACGCTAACAATCTTTGTGCTGCTTCAGAGTATTTTTACAGGAAGTTGACACTATTTATAATAAATTTCTAGAATCCAATATCTTAAAATCTCAATTTTAATGGGCCGACTCTTTACTTTATATCTTCAAATAATGGATTTGCACATATAATGTACAACACAATACAACCGATAAATTAATTTGATGGCAGAATCATTTAACAAGAATATCACCAAATATCAGTTTTATTAAAAGTTTATTAAAAGTTTTAAGGTATCCGACTACGTTCGGAACCGTGATTTTGTAAAAGCGTGTAAATGGATAATATTTATGATATTTAGTGTCACTTAGATTAGAATACAAGTATAAAATTGTTTTAAGGACATTATGACAAAAAAAAAATTATCAATATTTTGGCCAAAAATTAACTTAGAATAACCTTTATTCCAAATGTTCTCCTTTTGTAAAAAATGCTTCTATTGTATTAATATTTTGCTTGTATATAGCACAGACCTCTGTACAGAGGCTCAACTAGAATATTTGAAACGCATAATTTGGAAGTCGGTTTATCCATGTTTTACGAAAACAGAAGGGAGAAATTTTAAGAAAATACACCGATAATTATTTCAAATGGTTGTAACTCTGAAAATAATGTGAATTTTTCAAAACTCATAGTTAAGCCTCTGTACAGAGGTCTGAGCTATATACAAGCAAAATATTAATACAATAGAAGCATGTTTTACAAAAGGAGAACATTTGGAAAAAAGGTTATTCTACGTTAATTTTTTGCCAAAATATTGTATTTAAATAATTTTTTTTGTCATAATGTCCTTAAAACAATTTTATACATGTATTCTAATCTAAGTGACACTAAGTATTATGAAAATTATACATTTATGCGCTGTTTTAAAATCATGATTCCGAACGTAGTCGGATACCTTAAAGGAAAAAAACATAAAAATTAGTTAATTTAGCAAGTTTTATGTCTGACAAAAGAATGAACATAACCTATGAACATAAATTATTAATAAGAAACGTGTAAAAGTAAAATTTGTGTAAAGAGAGAGTGAACACGCAGAAAAGGAAGGGCATATATTGATGTACGGAAAAATTTTAAAGATTTCTTCAAAATACCTTTTTGCATCGGTTGCAAGATAAAGTGAATCAATTTATAGAATAAGTTAGGAGAAAAACTGAGCAGATAAAAAATTTGTTTGCACTTTATCGATAGTTTACTCTTATTTTTTTTAAAGTTTCAAACAAGCAATATAGATTCGAAAAGATAGCAAAATTTTTTTAAGGTATATATGTTGTGAAGTACCATTATATATATTTATATATATATTGTTTTTTATATGCTAACGTGTTAAGGTATCCGACTACGTTCAGAACAGTGATTTTAAAAAAGCGCATAAATGGATAATTTTCATGATATTTAGTGTCATTTAGATTAGAATGCATGTATAAAATTGTTTTAAGGACATTTTGACAAAAAAAATTATTGAAGTACAATATTTCGTCAAAAAATTAACTTAGAATAACCTTTTTTCAAAATGTTCTCCTTTTGTGAAAAATGCTTCTATTATAATAATATTTCGCCTGTATATATCTCAACCCTCTGTACAGAGGCTCTATTATGAGTTTTGAAAAATTCAAATTATTTTCATAGTTACAAACAATTGAAATAATTATCGGCGTTTTTTTCTTAAAATTTCTCTCCTCTGTTGTGAAACAAGGATAAACCCATTTCTAATTTATATATTTCAAAAATTCTAGTTGAGCCTCTGTACAGAAATCTGAGCTATATACATGCAAAACATTATTATAATAGAAGCATTTTTCACAAAAGGAGAATATTTTGAAAATGGGTCATTCTATGTTAAGGTTTTGTCAAAATATTGTACTTAAATCATTTTTTATTGTAATAATATTCTTAAAACAATTTTACATACATTTTCTAATATAAGTGACACTAAATATCATAAATATTATTCATTTATACGCTTATGAAAAATCAAGGTTCCGAACGTAGTCGGATACCTTAAATTGCTCTAAATCTATCATGGCGAGTCTGATAATTCAAAATGTTACGAATGTATTTCTATTATATAAAACTTCTTGAACCAGGTATTTATGTTTTTTTCTAGAGAATGTACTAAAATATTTCTTTTTGTTTGAATATTTTTTGAGTTATGATTTGTTATTTAAATAATGGTCTCAAAGAATGAAACATTTTTTATAATGTTTACTCAATCAGCTCTAAAATTTTCAAATTTTAATAAAACATTAAAATTTTAGTACACTTTCTAGATAAATGCATCTTATTTGCTTTAGTAATACTTTTACAAAAATATTTGTTTATTACTTTTTACTCTAACTGCTTTGAAGTTTTTCAGAAATATTGCTAAAATTTCACTTATAATTGTGATTTTTGTAAAATGTAGGTAATTTATTTTTAATATTGTTAATTAAATAGTAGTGTTTATTGGTATTGAGTCCTAAAAAAAGCATTTATAATGTTTAAATATGCTATTTTGAGAAAAAGTACTCCGAACGTATTCGGATACCTTAATAAGCCTTAAAACCTTTCCTGGTCTATTTTTTCTGCTTCCAACCAATAGCAAACCGTATAATTATCGACATAATAATTCATTAATTCTGTCGCTTGGAATAGAAATCCGCCATGCAGAAGGTTTTATGTATATTAAGCTTGTAGAAAGAAAAGCCCTCACGTTGGCAGTGTATCACAATTAAGAGCATTAGGTACCACCTCAAGTGTTCCAGTCACTCGACCAAGGTTCATAATTACGAAGACTGCCGTCAATTCCACTGCCGTATCTTCAAAGTGCTACATTAGCAAACAATACCTTACTCACTTATAGATTAAAATCATTTAAAATATTTGACCTTTACATTCGATTTGTATTAATCAGTAGCAAGCATATAAGTCATTTAATACTGAGAAGTTGAAAAAAGGACCTCAACATTTCTGAAACATTGGGATATGACGAAAGAGTGGTTTATGTCACTGCAGAATCATTTATATCATTCATATTAAGAATGTTTTGAAGTATAGCTTTACAGTATAATGATGTGCATTTGTTGACAATTTTTAGACTTGAGAGGATCCTGTGTCCCGTGCGTCTGTTACTGATTTTCGTAATAGTTCCACCAAAGACATAATAATTTATAAAAATGACTTGTAACCATTTAATCTTAAGAGAAACCTAGTCTAGTGACGTACTTCAACAAACTCTGCATTTTTTAAGCCTTAACATTTTTCTGAAAAGCTGGTGTAATAATCCAAGTCTAAAGAAGTACAGTGCATTCAATTAGGTAATTTGTAACAATTTGATCTCTAGTTTTACGAAACAGTACCATTACACACAGTGAATACAGACCTATTGATGGGTCTGGATGGATATAATTCTTACGGAAATTTCCCAACCCAAGTGAACAAAAATCTTCTTGCTTACTTAAAGCAAATGGCTTTTTTTTTTTTAAAAAAATATATGATTTGTTGAGATGAAATAAAAAAACGGCAAGAATTGTTTGACTGTGGAATTAGCATTAAATCAAACTATAGCTTTCATATGTCCAAATGAAACATTTGTATAAGATAACATCATCTAAGTTTTTCGAACTGAATTAATTGCGTAGATATGGGTATCAATTACGCACTCTATCATTTCCTGATAAGATCTAAATGTGGATTTTATAATATCGAAATGTTTATCTGTCTAACATCTACTTGGCACGGAATAATACAGAATTGGTAACACAGGATTCACAATTTTAAATTAATTAATACGGTTTTCTTTGCCCCTAGACATCTACAGGGTATAATTTCTTATGCAAAACTACCAGGCAGAAAAATTCTAGGCACATTTCGAAGATTCATGTGGTTCTCCCATCCCTACCGATTTTTAGAGAAGCGTATTTTAAAATTAAGAGCAAAGACAGAGTTAATATACCCTTCTGATACACCGGCGTACTACAATATTCCTTCTGGAAGCTACCCAGCTTTTCAATGTACTAGGTGGGAATAACCAACCAGAGTAAATGTCATAGGTCTTAGAATAACTCCAATAAAATTATTTCAGTCTACACCAAGTTTTGCATAAGGCAAACTTCCCCTGACTATATCTCATCATTGTTTAAAACTCTTCATTCAAATCCTTTAACGGCTCTGAATTTCTTTGGATGTACAATTTCTATATAATTTTGCCCTGTTGGTCTTTGGAAACTTGAAACAACAAACGTGGCTTAAAATTACGCTTTAGAACACTAAGGAATTTTATACCCAAGACATTACACTTCTTAAGAAATCTCAAAGCCTTATTTAAAGTTATTTTAGTGAGTTATCTTGAATACTTAAGGAAACAGCTTTATTTAAAACTAACTTTTATTTTTAATTTTCTTAAAAATATAATCAAAATTATGCTTCTTGTATAGTAAGAATAACACACAATTTATTGATGAACTTCTTTTAAAGGGGGTCCTTGAGAACACATGAATTTTTAAAAAAATTATGGATTTTCACTTTTTTATATTTTTTAAAATTCAAATATTTCCGTTTAAAATGATATATGATATGAGGAAATACGATAATTAGAAGCATTTTTATTTATTTTTTTAAATGAAGCTACTCCTTGAAGCGCATCGAATGATTTCTGATAGGAGCACCTGTGTTTCCCCTTGCATAAGATTCTGATGAGCGCGAATCCATGTGATGTTCAAGTGGAAAAATTAGAGTGTATTGGGCTTATCCCCCCAAAAGTGCATGAGTATACTTCTTTTAGATCTTAATAGCAAAAAAGAGGAAAAAAAGTTACGTGATGGAAAAAGCCTAAGAATTCGTAACTGACTTACCGACATTTTAATATAAAATATTCAAAGATATTGTAGTATGGTTATTAGAAATAATATCAATGATGTGCACACCATGAAAACTGCTGTTTGGGCTGTTTATTTTCATCTTCTGTCTTGAAACGAGAGCCCTCAAGATGGACCTTGTCCTGCGATTATAAATACCTGGTGTAAGTTTCAAAAGACAAAAGCTGCAGGTAATGCAAGGCACTATGATCATAAATACATACAACTTAATGAATTGAATGAAGCTAATTTTTAGAGATTAGGCGATTCTATGTTTTTAAAAAAAATGTTTACATGGAAAGACCCAGAACCCAAATAAGTAAGTTAATAACACCATATGATTAGTGATTTCAAGATCTACATTTGTGGAATCAAAAACCCTAAAATATTAGGGGTAAATATGGCTATTTCACAGCTCAATACGAATCATGTAGCAAAATCAATCATTTTAAAACATTGTGATATTGAATCAAGTTATAACAGTGTATCATGCTTCAAAAAACTAGATACACGTAGGAATCATGTAGCCCAACGAAAGCATCTTAAGGTGCGCGGGGGGCGGGGGATAAAATTGTTAAAAATAAAGGGAAAAAAAAGAAAATTAGAAGAGACTTTTGTATGAGCAGAAAGTAAAAAAAATACTTAATATGCTTCTGGAAAGTACTAAAAAAATAAATGCTTAAAAAATTACAATTTTTTACTTAAGCCTGTTTTCTCAAAATGTAATATTTTTCACTTTATTTACCTTTTTTTCAAATCTAATTATCATATAATCCTCAAATTTTCAGAGTTCTCTCTCTCAGACTTTTAATATGTTTATATATTTTAATGGAGGGAATTAGACATATCTAGCAAAGAGTTTTAGATATGACTTTTTAAAACTAAATTTTGGGAAGAAAAATTGGACAATTTTTTAAGAAATTCATAATTAATTTAATTTTTAACAAAAATACAAAGACCTTCGTTGAACTGTTATTAATAGTGCACATAAGCTACTGTAAAAATTTTATTCATGAGAAGTAAGTAGTTTCTGGGAAAAAGATACATAAACTTACACAATGTAAGAGGAACTTACACAACTTACACAATTAATCCTATGGAAGTGCCTAACCCATACATCCATCATCGTAATACTGAAGTTGAAATTTAACCACTAGATAAATAGAGTCGACATTCTATAGAATACATATACTTCTTTACATGTATAACTTTTTAACAATAAATTCTTATTCTTCAACACCTTTTGGCCCGGGAAATATAATTAAATTTGTCTTTTCTTAACATTGAACTAAAACTGAGGCTATGTTAGCAAGATTCCCGAAAATAGATTTGTAATCCTTATTGTGGGGCGGGATCTCAATTCAAAATTTCTTGTTTAATCGAGCTTCTACACATTAATATCAGTTGGAATTCAAAGTCATCTTGCTGACATGGAGTATATATATATATATTTAAAAAAAAAAGAATAACTGGTCAAATTTCACACTCATTTAATGACCAAAATTACGAAGCACATTGTGTTAAGTTGATATTTGTGTATTGGATAAATTTTTCTGATGAAATGTAAACAATAATGAATTAATATTGCTTACATCAAGGTTTCGCACCACTTTAGATTTTGGGTTTGTAGAATTTCATACGTCAAAGTTTCCATTAATGCACAAAATATAATCATCAAAATAAAAATCTTTTCAACCCGAAGCTCTTGAACTTGTAATAATGCTACAAATGCACATAACTAAATATTTTATTTACAAATTAAAATAATTTTAAAATCATAGCACAGATTTTCAATAAGGGGAATAATCTTTATGAAGTATAATTTTTTGAAAAATTTAAAATATAATATTTAGTAAGGATAATATAAAGGCTAATTTAAAGGTGTTATAACTTTTTTCTTTGATACTTTAATATCTTTTTTACGGTAAAAAATGAAAAAATAAACGGAATAAAAATATCATTTGGAATTTTTATACTAGGTTTAAATTTAATTCTAACTTCTTAAAACTCTTTTATAGTTTTTTTTATAAATATTTGAAACACCTATTTAATTGTAATTATATTTATTAGGAAATTTTGTTTCTTTTTTTAAATTGATAATTTTTATGAAAACACATTTTCGAACAGATTTGACAGTGTTTTCTTCATTGCACTTTACGTACTCAAACTACGAATTTTTTTAGTTTGTCTCAAAATGTAAACCGCATTACGACAAAAATGACTTTTTGAAAATGATCCCAATTATTAATACTTATTTTAAAAAATTTGTTTAGAATTTATTATTTGAAAAAAAAGCCAAAATATTTTTTACTTATATTTTAAAAAGAGTTCTCTTTTAAATAAAATCTTTTTTTTTAAATTTGATTTCTTAAAATAAATTTAAAAATTAACTTTATGTACTGATAATAATAACCATTTGCTATCCATTGAGATTGAAACTGGGTAAAAAATATTTTTCAACAACAGAGCTTGAAAAATTTCTTTTGCAGAAATGCTTTTCGCGGATATTAATTGAAAAGAGTTCTTTAATTAATAAACATGTACTTGATTCCTTTTTTGATATAAACTTTTAAATAATACTAAAATTAAAAAGAAATCCAACCTTTGATTAGAAAACTATTAAGAATTCCTTGTATCAAAGAATAAAAACCATGTCCGTTTGTAATCCGTGAATAATCCAATCAGTGAAATAGAATGTACCCTGTTACAGTAAATTATCAATACGTTTAACAATAAAGCAATCATAAGTTTAATTAATTATCTGAATGAGAAATATATTTCTTAAGCGGTATTTGTTTGAAAATATTGAGAATTCACTTTCATCAGTTTTCTAAATTGCATGAAGTAGGGGAAAAGGCTCTTTAAGGAAGATGGAGACAAGAAATTTCTTTAAATAATTAAAAAATTTAATCAATGCTAAAAAAAACTGCCTTTAAAGATAATTATTTAAGAATGAGAATTCATTAAAGAGTTTTTGTATAATTCATTCATTCGCTGGTTAAATTAATAAGGATAATTTTCTGAAAACATAGATAAGATATTTGAATAATAGTACAAACTTTTTTTCCAAAGTTATATCTTGTTCACATGGTATTTTAACATTTACTATTTCAAAAAGCAACTTAAAATAAAATTATATCCTTTACAAAAAATTATAATGGAAATTAATTCCTTCAATTTTTTCTAAAATAAACATGGTACGAGTAAAATTAAGTTCCTTAAAGAATTAAATCAAGTTTGTTTTTTTTTTTGAAATTTATACTCTTTCTATTTTTTGTTAGTAGTTTTTCAAAATGTTTGGTGGAAAAAAAATTGATATGTAATAATTAATGAAAAACTTTGTTCTAATTGTGAGTCAAATAATTTTTGGTGTGTATCATTCTCAATCTAAATGGGGTTAATATTTAATTGAAATTATTTTACATGATCCTTCTTTGTAAAACTTAGCTCATCTGTTTTTTTAGTATGTATCTTGAATACAAAATATTGAAAAATAGAATATTATTTGTTCTTAAAGCGTTATTAACTATGACATTTTGAATCCATAAAACAAACTGCTAATATAGTTGTAAGGTAAAATGCCCAATTTTAAATTCAAAGAAAGTCTCAATGGATTCGTTAGAATTACCTACAAACGACTGAGAAAATGAAAGACTGTTATTTAAATCAAAATTCTTTTCCATTGAAATCTTCTTATCACTAAATAAAACGTTTTTGTTATCAAAAAGGAGTTAAAACATATGGTGCAATTCAGAGTAATATCACCTGCGTATCACTGATTCAGCTACGCAGCTGGCACGTATAAATTGAATGTATTTCATTCAGCTCGCACAGGTTACGTTATTGGTTACCTCGCACTCAAGATGTTGAAGGCTATCTTATTGCTCTCTCTTGTAGCTCTTGCTACCTGTGGACTTCTCGGTGGATTCGAGACCGTCGATGTTAACGATGAGGAAGTAGTGGCTGCTGCCAACCATGCCGCCGAAGGCTTGTCCAAGCAGTTTGCTGGTAAATTCCACCACAAGCTCGCTAAGGTTCTCAAGGCCAAGCGACAGGTATGATGTTATTCTTGAATGTTTATTTCTACGCAAGATGCAGACAATGGTCTTTCCATTTTGTAAGAAATCACATGAATTTGTGAATAGATATACATATTACTATAGTACAATTGAGTTCTTCACAGACGAGTTTATACGTATCAATAGAGCGAGTGAAATTAACGTACTGTTAAGGTACTATAGTACTTTTACAACGGACATCGTCATTTTAAACCACGGTATGTAACGATAAAAGATAGGGTAAAACAGAAACGAATTTAAAATTAGATGTGTTTAAGAAAACCGAATTCTAATTCATTTTGCCCGGTTTTTCAAAAATTTAATACCTGCGACTCAATTTCTTGTAAATACTTCCTCGATATAATCATAACTTATAGCAGATTTTAAAAAGGGCAATTCCTTTTAGATTTACTGCCTCGACACTCTTTTAGATTTAGAACTTCCAGTTAACGCATGCTCATTAACATTGAGGTCTGTGTCGAAGTAGCTAGCAATCAAAGGTAACCGAGAATTACTGAGTATATGTTTCGTATATATGAATGTTTTTATCAAAATTTAATATTTTTAGTGACGCAAGATGCCATTACTTGCAGTCAAAACGAAAAAGAGTTGAACGAAAATCAATCGAGTACTATTTTTCTATTTTAATGGCTTTGGCTAAATAAGAATTACATATTCAGGGAAACTAAATATTTCGTATTATTGATGTCTAATATGAAAATAAATATAATTTTAAGATACGAATATTGCAGCAATTTATTCACTTTTTATAATCATAGCTGTTATCAAATCGAATAAATTATGCAATTTTTGCTGTTCCAAAATTTTTTTAGAAAGAAATTTAAATCTACTTGCCAACAGAATTTCAATATTCAATCCTAATTCCTTTTATTTTTTTCAATTACTGTAGCATTTAAAAAAATAAGAAAAACTTTTATCAATAAATAAAATTAAAAGTATTGGTCAATTGAAGAAATTAAGAAGTGCTTATGAGTGAACTTACAATGAAAAAGAAAATCACATACTAAAAAAACAAATAAAAAGCGCCCGAGTCTGTCGATTGATATACGATACTAAAACTACTTCATGCGCAAGGAGGTCTTCTTTCACGCACAATACAGTAATTTCTTAAGCATCCCTCAGCAATTAACTGCATCTAAACTAATCCTTTGTTACAACACTGGAGGATAACTTTCCCCTTTGAGAAACAGCAAGCAAATAACTTTCCCCATGTTGTATAATTCTAATAAATTAAGTTTCCTGATTACAAGGCATCTCTTTGAAGAGAGTGGCATTAATATAAACAAGAATAGAATCACAATGTGAGCTTACCTTAGATTCGGAAACAAAGTTGCAAATTTATTAGGGTACCTCCAATGAAAATTTCAAATTTCTTTTTAAAAAAATTATGGCTGAATTCGGTAACATATTTCCATTTACCATATTGCAAAAGGAAAATGATAATTCGTAATTTATTATCGTCGCAAGAAGAAACAAAAACGCTATTGGAAACAGTCCTTGTAATGTTCAGCCATGATCCAATAAAGTGTACAGTATTTGTGCAGCCAACCCAATCTTAAAACCTTAATACCTGATTTAAAATAGTTATGCGTACAACAAAGATTGCAGGCAAAAATAATTGAATTATCTCCATACAATTCAAAATAAATGTTTTGAACTCTAATTTAAAACTAAATGAAATAATTCATCTTTTCAAAAGTCCTGGTTTGAAATGAAAAATGTGAAGGAAGTGCACTTTATAGTAAAAGGGAAATTTGATTTAAATTTAAAGGAAAAGAAGCCTTTTTTTTATCGAAGAGAGTCTATTATTGAAAAACATATTACTCTTTTATTTTTAAGCTAATAATTAATTCTCCGAGAAGAATTTTTAAACATAATTGAAATTGATTTATTAATCATTTTCAATTTCCCAGACAAATTTTAATAAGAGAGACCAAAAAAGCAGCGGAATTTCCGGTTAAAATATATGTCAATATATATTTCATGTGCCAATAATTAAGTAAGTTAAGATAGAAGAAAAAAAAGTGCTTTTTTCCTTTTGTGACTGAGCTGCATGTCTGTTAAATGATTATCATTTTCATGATACAAAAATTATAATAAAAAAAAGTTTCGCTGAAAAGATAAAAACAGAATTCACAAAAGTTCAGTTATCTTTTGGTCATATCCCTTGAAAACGAAAAGAAAAAGAATAAAAATTTCTTTTTATTTCTGTAAAAATGCAATGACATCATGATCTTTTTATAAACAATTTTGAGATACTTTTGCTTGGAACAGTTAATTAACATTTATTCGGTAAGGAGTACTTTTAGATAATATTCTGTTAATTGTAAACCTGAATTATATGCAAATCATTGCAACAAGACGTTAATTATTTATGATAATTCTTAGGATAATTTGGACAGTTAAAAAATTATCTCTTAATATTTGAAAAGGATTGTTAGATTTTCAGGTTTCCGGTTATAATTATGTTCAAATTTTGTATTTGAAAACATTTATGTACAAAATGTTAATAAAACCCTTGAAATTTTACAATCAAATTTGTGAGTTAGTTCATTCTAAAAAATAAAACGAATCACATGAATATATAATTTTGTGAGTGAAAAATATAAAATTTATTCACTTGCATAAAATAATTGTTCCTTTTTATTCAATAGTAAATTTGTTTAACAACGGCATACAACGGCTTTATAAAAATTTATTATAAACACACATATTATATGAATTAATACGTTATAAAAGTTGAATTTAAAAAAAAATTTCCGGATGAGTGCGTTTGATGTCTAACAATAAATTAATTATTGTTTTTAGAATAAGTTGATTGATTGATTTACGACAGTAAATTATTGAAACGTTCCCGAAATTTTTAAAACTTTTTCAAGTCTTGAGAAATATTTTTTACTTTTAAAATTTGTAGTTTTTTCCAGAAAAATCTTATAAAGAACTTGACATAAATCTGTAATGTAAGACTTCATTTTATGAAACGTTACGGGAATTAAATATTTTCTATTCATCCACTCAAGTTCAAATGTATTTTTTTAAACTGAAATTTGATGTTAATACAGTTTTTTCAAGTAGATATTAATTCATTAATTAAATTTAATTAATTATTTATAGTCTGAAAGATGTATTTCAGTAGATACTATTCCTCTAGAGGGCAGCAACATTGGATAAAACAGCTTTTGTTAAATTTGTGATGAAGATTTAACTTAATCTGAAAAATTATATACTAGTTAGACGCCAAACTTCCTTTTTTGCACTGATTTTAAGATAAATTCTTACTTGTTACATTCAACATTTATTAAAACACGTAGTAACAAAATTAATGAGAATAAAACGTTTTTAAAGTTAACAAAAAATGTGTTTTGCACTTAATATTGTGATTCTGTCATATGCATATACATATTTATATTAATTGTAATTATTTCATAAAAAATAGCTAAAATATAAAAATTTTCTTAGTTGACCTAAGTAGGAATAGACTTTAAAAAACTTTTTTTTTTATATTAAGTGTTACTTTTGAATTTGAAGGTTGTTGCTGGAACCAACTACCAAATGGACATCATCGTTGGAATGACCGAATGCAAGAAAGACGAGGTTGAATTCGCAGACCTTGAGGGATGTGAATTCCAAGAGGGTCTTGTGAGTACCTTATTTTTTGCTGCATTCACACTTTTTTCTTTATATATTTTGTAACTTTCTTGCCTATCAACTTATGTAACTTCTATACATAAATATGTGTTTGTATATGTATAATATTATCACTTAAATTTTTCTTTACAAGTGGTTCATAATTGACTAAAAGAAGTTATAACATGTTCAAAAAACTTTCGAGTGACGTATTTCCTACTTTAATGATCTAGTAATCATTATTCTATAAAATACTTAGTTAAGGTATCCGACTACGTTTGGAACCATGATTTTGCAAAAGCGCATAAATGGATAATTTTCATGATATTTAGTGTCACTTAGATTAGAATACATGTATACAATTGTTTTAAGGATGTTTTGACAAAAAAATTATTTAAATATATTATTTTGGCAAAAAATTAACTTAGAATAATCTTTTTTCCAAATGTTCTCCTTTTGTGAAAAATGCTTCTATTATAATAATATTTTGCATGTATATAGCTCAAATCTCTCTAGAGAGGCTCAACTAGAATTTTTGAAATATATAACTGAAAAGTGGATTTATCCATATTTTACGACAACAGAGGGGAGCAATTTTACGAATAAAATGCCAATAATTATTTCAATTGGTGGTAATTCTGAAAATAATGGGAATTTTTTAAAAGTTCTAGTTGAGCCTCAGCAGAGAGGTCAAAGCTGTATACAGGCAAAATATTATTATAATAGAAGCATTTTTCTGAAAAGCAGAACATGTGGAAAAAAGATTTTTCTAAGTTAATTTTTTACCAAAATATTATATTTAAATATTTTTTTTTGTCAAAATGTCCTTAAAACTATTTTATGCATGCGTTCTAATCTGAGCGACACTAAATATCATGAAAATTATCCATTTATGCGCTTTTTTAAAATCGCGGTTCCGAACGTAGTCGGATACCTTAAACTGTAGAACTTAATAATTTTATATACTTTAACTGACTTGTCTAGTTATTTCATGAAATACCTAGTTATTCTTTGAAATAACACCTTTCACACTTTAATGGTAATATAATAATGAAATGACTGAAATTAACCATCAGATGTAATTCGGATGATCACAGGAATGTTAATATTAATGTAAAATATTTCCAATTTTCATTCACGATGTGTGAAAATCGAAAACAGAGTATACAAAATGTACGCCCGAACATTTATGTACACTTAAAATTCGATGGACATTAATAGCTAGTCTTATCCTTTCTATGTATTCTGTTTTTACTTTAGAACAAAGTACTTTACTTTATTATCAGAAAAATATGTGAAACTAAGAAGCGCATGAGAAATAAGAATCTTCTTGAACTGTTATGAAAATATATTCCAAGAAAAGATCCATTACGACAAATTTAGTTGTATTTAATGTTTTAAGCTATTAGAGAGATGAACATTAAGTTCTGATCATTTCATTCTTTTTTATTTGCTTTCACGGAAAACTTCTATTTAAAATGAGCACATTATAAATATTACAGAAAAGTACTTTATACAACGTCCATCTATTTAAACCTTACATTGCTGGCTTCACAGACGTTCCAAAAGATTAATATTTATGAAAATATCAGACACGTATTTATTATTATATTTACATTCTTCCAACAAATATAAGTGTCTGGCTTCTTCTTTTATATGTCATACATAACTTATTTTTGAAATTGATGGATCTAGATTACTTTTATTAAAGAGATTTATCATAACATCACTGATTGTAACTTAGACTTCAAAAATAGCTACTTTGTATTTGAGAAGTTATACTTAGAAGTAGCAGAAAAGTTAGTCATACGTTTTATTAATAATTGCAAATGATCGATAATTTTGTCAGGTAATAGAATGTTGAAATATTTCAGAAATTCTTAAATTAAATGCTTTAAATTAATCGAGGCTTTAATGAATAAATGCGTAAATTAATGCTTAATTAAAAACTTTGACAAAGAAAAATAAATGCATAAAAATAAAATAATGGGAAATTAATGTAAATAACATGCCTATACGATTTAATGGACTCAAGAATTGAATTAGTTGATTCTTACAAAACATGACATTAAAGATTAAACTAAATGCGGTAAATTCAGGGTATGATTCAATGAATACTTTTGTGTAGAAATTTTTTATTAATTTAAGTTAGGTTACATAAACACAACACTTATCTTTGATGAAAAAGATGGTCAAAGAACCAGGACGGTTTTTTAAACATACCACATTCTCACCTCACTTGGTCTGTATTAAACATAAATGGTCACTACATAATGGACTTTTGCAGCTTGAATCAGTCAGTTACGTTATTATGATAAAAGCCGTTAGAAGAGTAAATATTAGATTAAAAATATTTATTTCTCCATTTATTTTAAATCGAATTTATCTTTGGATTCTTTGTATAAAAAAAAATTTTTTTTTTACCCTTTCATCACATATAAAAATTTGAATATTTTTTATCAATAAATGAAAAGGAGATGATATGGGTATAATTTGATGATGCCTATTTTGAGGTATTTTTGTTTCCATGAAAGCAAACAGGGATTTGATGTTTGTCATCACCGAATTATCTCCATGGGAATAAAGCTAAATGTATTTTACAAAAACATTTTTCCAGGTCCTTTTTAAAGTTTCTGTTAGAATATTCAACATTATTGTTTTGATTACTGCTGACACACTTAAAACTAAAATAATATAGCACTGTAATAAATCGGCAATCAAAAGCATCATCCTTTTTAATTAAAAGTAATTGCAGTGAATGGTTTGAAAGACACACTGCAGTGAAAATGTGTGTGTGTGAGTAAAGTAATATACTTAAAATTAATGAAGGAATGAAGCCGTGGGATACTTGAAACTCCTGATTAACAGAAGAAAAATATCAAATATTTAAATTGATTTTTTTCAATATATATTTTAATAAATGATCAAGTAAAATTTAAAATATCTATTATATTTAACAACATCTCTGAGCAAAAGCGTTAAGATTAATAATTTTATTTCTTCCTAAAAAACTTTACCTCACGTTTCCCCCTCCCCTTTTCTTTTTCCCTGAGTTTTTGACCTTTCAATTTAGTTTACTTATTATGAAAATTGTGAGTAAGTTAAAAATATAGTGTACCTTCTTAATTAGTTTGAAAAAATGTCCCACAGCAAAACTTACGAATAAGTAAATAGGAAACTTATTTGAAATATTTCTATTTCAGAGCACCTACAAGAAGTGCACTGTCTTGGTCTTCAAGGACTTGAGCGGAAAGCACAAGTTGGTCAACACTGGCTGCATCTTGGCCTCCAAGAAAGATCTTTAAGAAGCTTAGTTCTTCAATACCAGGATGCAACCACCAGCTGATTTAGATCCAGTTGCATACAAATGCAAAATGAAAGAAGTCTTTTAAATGTATTTGGAGAAGTAAACTTTTGTATAAATGTTCCTGGTCCACAAATAAAATACTTCACTCTTTATTTATAAGCTTATATTTTTTCAAAAAAGAGGTCGATCCTAAGAATTAAGTACGTTTATATTACATTAAAATTATTCCATTCTCTCTATTTGCTTTTTTATCTTTAAAGACATAATTCTATTGATAGAAACAATTCAATGTGATTCTACTTAAATGTTTTGTATTCTTTAACCGCATTTTTCACCTTCAAAAGTATTTTTAGAATTAATAACACGTATATTTCCTATATTTTTTAGCAATATGATCTAATTTTGTTCAATTTATATTTCACAACAAATACATGACTAGTATCTAATAGTTGTTTCAAACAATGATGCAACGATAAAGAGAGTTAAATACTTAATTCTCTAAGCATTTACCATACATTAAGATGTTAAGGTGCCAATAAAATAAATTAGGCCTTGTTGCTGTTTTTGTTCTACGGTAGGATCGAATACGTGATTCTTTCACGCCGCATCCATCTAGCCCTAGTTTAGCTTCTGAGTGCAACGTTAATATACAATCCATCAATCACAAGGACATTCTTTGCTCTTCTTTTACGCATTAAATATAAAAGGACAAAAAAATTCCTTGCCTATATTCTAATTACCAAGTAATACTTTGCAAAAAATTATCCTAACAAGAATTTCTAAGATAAAATTTCCATGATAGTAAAATTATGATTTTCGGGAAACTAGCAAACATCGCCTCCATTGTCACTTTCCTTCAATTTGTAACACATACATACACACGCACACACATACACATACACATAATTAAAATAGTTTGCAATATTCAGCTTATAAATAATATTGAATCAGCTCAGAATCTCTGTAAGTATAAAAATAGCATTTAGTCTGTTGTATCTAAATAACAAGCCTTATAAGCTTTAATACTCAAGGAAATCCCTTACAGTTATAATACACAAAGTACTTATAATGTACTAAAAAAGTTATTAAGTCTCTTAATTTAAACAAACATATTGATACTAATTCGAAGCCTAGTGGTTGAGTGGTAGAGTACCGCGCTTTCACACCACATGACCAGGGCTCAAATCTCGGGCTGGGCTGGGTCAACTCGGACTTTCATCCCTGTAGTGTGTCGATAAATGAGTACCGAGCTTGCTTAGTAACTAAACACTGGGGGTTTCACGTCAGACTGGTCATCTTACCGGAACATATGTTTGTTCACCTCTGCACTCAATGTCACGGAAACCGAGTTGGGCACAGTAGGCCTTGGTCCTCATGGGCAGTTGTGCAATTGAGTTTAGTTTAGTTTATTGACAATAATTCAATTAAATAATCAAAGCATATCATATATTAAATGAAATATATAAAAGGCGTAGGTGGAATCTCTTTCTAATGTGTTTAAGAAATCTGCTCAATTTGAAGTCAAATTCATAAAAAATATCTACAAGCACAGATGTGTTAAAATTAAAAGAATATATGTATTAAGTACATTGGTTTTTTTTTAAAGTACTAAGTTTGAAGTAAAATTAGTGACAGCAAATAAAGATGTTCTTTAATGTCGCTTATATATAAATGTGTAAGTGCGTGAGGGGAGGGAATTTAAAAGAAAGCATTTTGTAATCGCCAATTTTTCCAACCTTTGTTTGTTCGAATACTGTTGCAAATGAATTTTTGCAACATTCGGTGAATTTCAAAAGGAAGCAGTTAAAATGAGTTAACGCCAATGTCTGAGTAATGTAAGAAAGTTACGAAGCATTTGGAGACTTAACACAAGGTAATCTGAAGGGCAAGCTGCTATATTTTAATGTTGCGACTTATGAAAACAATATAAGAAAACCGGAGAATGCTTAGGCAATGTCGTCCGAGAATCATGACGACCAAACGAGATTGATATTTGTCTCGTAAGCGTACATTTTGCATGCCATAGAAAATCCCAGAAATCAGAGCAGAATTACTAATTAGATTTACTGATTAGTCCAAATCCAACCTAACCCTTGATTCTCTATGTACCTTCATCTAGAGCAGGGATGGCGAACCATTGGCACGCGTTCCATTGATGGCACGCGGCACAATATTTTGGGCACGCCATCGATCAAAACGATCAACCGCGATTGATTCTTCAATCAAGGAATTTTCAGCGAGATTTTCTCAGTTCAAAGAATTATCAGAAACGCTCACGTTTATTATATACCCTGATGTGACATCATTTTATAAACTGAACTTGCCGCAATTCGATTGGTTGGAAATGGAAGAATTTGAAATGTAACTTATTGATTTCTAGTCTAGTTCAATATGGATTCAAAAAATTATTGAAACAAGGAAAAAGTTGGAATTGATTCAAACAGAAAGATTAAAACACAAGCAATATAAGTAAATATCCCAATAACGAAATTTTGGAAAGATTAGTTTCCAGATACGTTTAATTGTTTTTTAAGAGGTAGGCTCATGCTATCTTAACCATATTTTCATCGACCTATGCCTACGAATCATTATTTTCAGTGATGAATAACATTAAAGACTCGCTTTGAAACCATGTAGCAGATGACTCCAATTCAGCATGTATTCTTCTAAAAGTAACATCTTACCCAATCCTAATATAATTTATTTGTCTTCTAATCTGAAACAGCAGAAATCACACTAATGATACTTTATATAATTTGAATTACACGTTTTACTAAAACATTTACTACTATAAAATACAAAATGTGTTTTCTTTAGTAAATAAAGAGCTTTGTGTTGTTAGTATTTAATTTTATTTTTTTCCCAATAATCACAAGTCAAAATTATTTGACAGCACGACTATACCTCACTAATCATTTCTTTAGAAACAAATGGCACGATGATCCACAAAGGTTCGCCACCCCTGATCTAGAGGGTGCTAAAAGACCCCAAGATTTTCAACAGCCGAGAAAGAGGCCAATAAGATAACGGATATTCGATGGTCTTAGAATGATTTAGAGCGTATTGAACGAAGCACAGCTCTCCAGGTCTTTATAGAGGCTTTGTGAATGGTGTAAAAATATATAAAAAGCAATATATTCTACTTTTCAAGGGTAAAACTTGGCTTTGATTTCGCTTTTATCTACTTAGAACTCATCTGGCCAACCAATTTCTGCAAAGTGAGGATATTCCTCAGACGTTTGGCTAACCTAATGTCCAGACCTTAACACAAAATATCATACTTAGTTACAGTTAGCTCTTGAAAGAATTAAAAATGTCCACAAAGACGCTGTTCATATGTACACCGACGGCACAGTAAACTTGGTAAGGACATTTCTGGCAGTGGCATCTGTATTAGTTTTCGGGAACAGGAAATTAAAATCCAGACTTTTGCTCGGTATTTCGTTCCAAGCTTGTCACAATTATAGAAGGACTGAACTCCACTGAGTCGCTTCCGCAGCTATACGATATCTGGATTTTTTCGGATAGTAGAAATGTCATCCAGCACTTGGCCAATTGGCATAACGTGAGGGATCGCACAGGTGCAGACATCCTCAAGATACTAAAATTACTTTCCTTTTCTCATCAGATCCACTTCCAGTGGATCCCGTCCCATGTCGACATTGTTTGGAACGAAATTGCGGACAGTTTGCTGGCGAAACTACTACGCCTGCCACTCCTCTTACTTATTTGGAACTATTTTCAAAGTATAAAGAAAAGAATAAAGCCGTTTGGATAGTCTCACCGGTGCACCCTTGGTATCACAGTAAATGCCCTGGAGACTCCTTGGTTCGGAGCAGCAGTAGACGAGATCAAACTGCGCTTACTCGTTTCCTTAGTGGTCCTCTGTTGATTGACTTTTGTCGATGGCCTTAAACACTTCGACATTTGCACTAAGTGTTCTTCTACTCAGGCCTCCCCTGGCCACATTTTATCTTGTTTGGGGCTTACCACGCAGGACTTGGTTCAAGATCCCCTATTGGATTTGGGACTGCTTCAGAATGAATGAACTCATGGACCTGATCTAGCTCTGTTCATCTCGGGGATGAGAAACAACAACATCATACTTAGAAGAGTTAAATGGGGTAAAAGCTGCTCTTCCTCTCACTTCTTAAATCATTGAAAATTAGAAAATTGAATTGCTGGTAGAGAGTGTGGGTCGGACGACCACAGATTCAAAAACTATTTCATTTGCAACTTGAACTCCCGTTGTGAAAACCATAGGAGAGGACCATATTCTCAAACTGTGAATATGTTTTGCTGTGCTGTGTGTGTGTGATCTTGTAGTTTCTCCTTTAGATTCCCTAAGTTAATGAGCCATACACATGATCATACGCGATCACACGATCATAATAATTGTTAAATATCTTTTGTATTCCATCAACTTATGTGTATACCTAATTTCTTAGTATCTTCGTAGAGACAATCAACTGAAAGTGAAAGTTCATTCTATTTTGAACTGTGAATCACTGTACTTTGCATTAAATATATTTTTCTAGAAAATGGAAATGGTTTTTAAACATTTCAACCCTTCATATGACAGAATATCTAGTTAAACCTTTCGATGAGACTTCTGTAAATGAATAACATTTGGGCTTTTAATTATAGTTTTCCACTAATCTAAAATAAATTCCCCTTTGTGATTTGCAGTCCTTTTTAGCAGTAATTTTCTCACTCAAAAATCTTTTTAGCAGAAATTAATTTGTACGAATGCTCCATTTGATTAAAAATTTTCTCGCGTTTTTAATAGACTGTCTCTTGAATGTGTGTGTGTGTATATATACTTATAAATATAAATATAACTGCAGTCTTTAAGTATTTCTAACTGTTTAGGACAGTATTTGAATTTCCTTATTATTAGAAGGTAGTTATTATCTATGTACTATGTACTACATTTCAGCTCAAGATACGCACTTAAAAGTCTCATTTAATTTCAGTCATAATAAAAGAAATATTACTGATGAAAAGACTGTGTTCACCTCTGTTTCTCCTTATCTTTATTACTGATATACTCCAGTTATTTTTTCCTTAAAGTTGATCACATTCTTTTTATTGTTCCGGTTGTCAATATACGCAATAGCTTAAGAGACTCAAGTTTAAAATTTTGAGTTTTCTGTTGTTTGACATAGAAAAAAAAAGGTATAGAACTGATTATAAGAATTTATTATGTGATTTTGATCATTTCATTTCGGTTTGCGTTTTCCTTGAAACTTCCTGTTTTTAATAGAAATTTCTAATTTTTAGTTTTTACGTTCTAATAATACGACTTTGCTAATCTATTCAAAATCATATTAGATTAATTTACATCTAAATTAGGTAATGAGGATAGAAAAACTCGTCATTTTCAATTACTTGACGTTTTTAATAGCTTTTTCAATAATCAACTCTTATTTCGTTTCTATTGAGCCTTCCCCCACCCCAGATGTGTGATTAAAAAGACAGGAATAATAAAAATAAAAGTGCTGGGGTTTTCTAAAAAAAATTGTTACAGAAACCTTTGCTTTAAAATGTCAAAAGAATTCTTTAGTACGAAACATTTCAGCAGAATATAATATTTGCTTAAAGATGAAAAAAAGGTTAATTTAGTTTCTGAAAAGAAATAATGCAAATTTTTAAGGTATCTATGTTTTAAGTATATATACATCCGTAGTGAATCTAGTTTTATATACACAAAGTTTTACAACCCATAAAAACTTTTTTGGTCTACTATTGTTTTTGCTTCCAACCAATAGGAAACTAAAAAATTATCGACATAATAACTAATGTATTCTGTCTCTTGGAATATAAATCTACTATGTAAAGGGGCTTATACACATTAAACTAGTGCTTCTCAAAGTTGCAATATTCGCGACCCAATATTCAATCATAATTTTCATCGCGCCCCCCTCATACAATATATTGTATTCAATAATACTATACTCTGACGCTAAGACTCCGATACGACTTTAACCTCTTAAGCACCCCCGTCGTATATAAACGTCTCCCTAAGACAAAGCTTTTATTTCCCCTGACGTATATATACGTCTTTCCGAAGTACGATGTTTTCTGTGCACTGCTTTCAATAAAATTATTCCGAAGGCTTTGAAATACAATAAAAGGACCTTGACAATGTTTTCGAAGGATTTACATATTTCAGATTATTTGCTTTATATTCCCCCCCCCAACACATCCCATACACGCGTCTACGTGGAAAGCGGTTGGCATTGAGAAGCGAATCGCGTAACTTTTATTCGGCAGTTAAGGGATTAATTATAAACATTACAAATGATCAAGATAAGTGTTAATTTTTGTTTTTAATTATATATATGTGACAAGCCCATGGGGTCACTGGTAATTAATATATTTGGTCTTAGTATTGTGTTAAATTAATTATAAAATACATTATGTAGTCCTGATACACTTATAAGTATAATATATCAGTGTAAATGTGTATTTTATTTTTTATATATATTATATCAGAATGTATTTTGTTTGTTTACTTTCAGTATTTTTTTTAAATAATCTTTTGATTTCTACTTTTGAATATGCTCGCCCCCCTCGTAGAGTTGTCACACCTCCTAAGGGGGGGTTGAGTTGTCACACCCCACACAACCCGCCCCACAGTTTGAGAAACACTGCATTAAACCAGTCGAATATCAAAGTACTGAAGTCTGCGGAGCATAGGGTACCAGCACAAGTGTTCTGTGGTCAACCGATCAAGATTCAAAATTAAGATGTCGTTTACCGTAGCTTGAAAGTGCGACATTAATAAGCAATCCCTCACTCACTTATAGATTAAAATCGATTAAAATATTTGACCTTTATGTTGGATTTGTATCAATCAATTGTAAATACTAATTTAACATAATTTGCTTAGGATTTAATATTTGAAGAAAAAAAGCCGAAAGATTTTTTTTTTATGTTTTAAGGAGAGCTATGCTCTTTAAATAAAAAAATTTATTTGAGGATGCTTGTTTTTTAAATTTTTATTCCTTAAAATGAATTTAAAAAATAACTTTATATACTGATAATAATAAATTTCTATTCATTGTGATTGAAACTGGGTGAAAAACTTCTTTCTTTAAAAGCTTGAGAAAATTTCTTTTGCATAAAAATTGCTTTTACAGATATTAATTGAAAAGAGTTCTTTAATTAATAAACATGTACTTGATTCCTCTTTTGATATAAACTTTTAAATAATACTATGATTCAAAAGAAATCCAACCTTTGATTAGAAAACTTTTAAGAATTCCTTGCATCAAAGAAAGAAAACCATGTCCGTTTGAAACCCGTGAATAATCCAATCAGTGAAATAGAATGTGCCCTGTATTAGCAAATTATCAATACGTTTAACAATAAAGCAATCATAAATTTAACTTATTTTTTGAATGATAACATATTTCTTAAGTGGTATTTGCTTGAGAATATTGAGAATTCGCTTTCAACAGTATTCTAAATTGCACGAAGTAGAGGAAAAAGCTCTTTAAGGGGGGAAGATAGGGACCAGAAATTTCTTTAAATAACTAAAAAATTTAATCAATGCTAAAAAAACTTTCTTTAAAGATAATTATTTAAGAATGAGAATTTATTCATAAACTCTTATTCTATTATATAATTCTATAAGTCATTCATTCTATGATTAAATTTCTAAGGATAACTTTCTGAAAGCGAAGATATGATATTTGAATAAGAGTATAAACTGTTTTAAAAATTATATCTTGTTCATATGGTATTAAAAAATTTATTATTTCAAAAAGCAACTTAACCAAAATTATATCCTTTACAATAAATTCTAACGGTAATAATTTTTTTTTCAATTTATTTCATGAAATGTGCTCTAAAATCAACATTGCGAGAGTAAAATTTAGTTCCTTAAGAAAGTAACTTATAAAATGTTAAATCAAGTTATTTTTAATTCGAACTTTATATTTTTTTGTTGATATTTTTTAAAAATGTTTTTTTGGAGAAAAATTTGATACTTAATAAATAATGAAAAAATTTGTTCAAACTGTGAGTCAAATAATTTTTGCTGTGCGTATAATTTATTCGAAACTTGTTAAATATTTAATTGAAATTAATTTACATGCTCCTGCTTTGTAAAACTAAGCTCAACAGTTTTTCGGACTGTATCTTGAATGAAAAGTATTGCAAAATCGATCATCATATTTGTACTTATAGTGGTATTAACTGTGACATTTTGAATTCTTCATAAAACAAACTGCTAATTTAGTTGTAAGGAAAAATGCCCAATTTCAAACTCAAAGACGGCTTCCGTGGATTCTTTAAAAATGCCTAAAGAGGACAAATAAAATGAAAGACTATTATTTAAATCGAAATTCTTTTCCATTGAAATCTTATCATTAAATAAAACGTTTTTGTTTTTAAAAAGGAATTAAGAAATGGTGAAACTCAGAGTAATATCACCTGCGTATCAATGATTCAGCTACACAGCTGGCACGTATAAATTGAATGTGTTTCCCCCAGCTCGCATAGGTTACATTATTGGTTACCTAGCACTCAAGATGTTAAAGGCTATCTTATTGTTCTCTCTTGTAGCCTTTGCTACATGTGGATTCGGTGTATTCGAGACCGTCGATGTTAACGATGAGAGAGTAGTAGCTGCTACCAACCATGCCGTCGAAGGCTTGTCCAATCAGTTTGCTAGTAATTACCAGCACAGAGCTGTAGGGTAATTGTGTGTGAAGCCAAGATACATGTATGGTGCTATTCTTGAATATTTTTTCTATGCGAAATAGCAAACAATGATCCTTTCATTTTGTAAGAAATAACATGAATTTGTAAATAGATATATATATATATATATATTACTGTAGAGTCCGATTACTTGATTTCTTCACAGACGAGTTTATATGTATCTATAGAGTGAGTGAATATTATCGGCACTATTCAGCTACTCTAGGGCTTTTGGCGACGGACCTCGTAGTTTTAAATCACGATATATAATGATAGAAGATAGGATCAAACATAAACGGATTAAAAATTACATGTGTTTAAGGTATCCGACTCCCCTAAAACCATGATTTTTTATAATTTTATTTTATAGACTAGGGGTGATGAACCTTTATGGATCAACGTGCCATTTTTTTCTAAAGAAGTATTTAATGAGGTATAGACGCGCCGTCAAATAATTTTGAATGTAATTATTGGGGAAACAATAAAACTAAATACTAATAACACAAAACTCTATTTACTACGAAAAAATACCTTTTACACTATACAGTTATAAATGTTTTAGTTTTTTTATTCGTGCAATTCAAATTAAAGTAACATTAGTGTGACTTCTGTTGTTGTAGATTGTGGATGACAATTAACTTATATTAGGATTGTAAGATGTTATATACTTTTTGTAGAATATATGCTACTTTGGAGTCATCGGCCAAATGGTTTCTAAGCAATTAACTATTTTTGCTGTGGTTCACTTTTTTTGGCGAGAGGGTTTGTGATTTGTTTCAAAATACCGTTTTACAGACGATGTTCTGCATACCACTATTCCAGAACATAAAACACACACCGCTTTGTCGCTTTACTAATGTCATGTTCCTCGGCCTCCGTCAAATTTGAAATTATGTTACATTTACTATCTTAAACTTTTGGTTCTTTTGCTAAACTAGCCATGCTAAATAACAGTTAAAAACCGCAAATATAACAAAAATAAACCTTTAAATACTGTTGTGTCAATGAAATTGACTATGCTATGCGTAGACAAACTTTACATCATAAGCAATTGTAATCTACAACATAACCAAGACAAGACAATAACAAACGAGTGTGTGCTCCACGTCACCCCGCCACCGATAACTTCCATGTGTTTGTAATATTTCGTAGAGAACTTTGAAATTTTGAAATAAAATGCAAACCATTTTGATCACTGGCGTGCCAAAAATATTGCGTCGCGTACCATCAATGGCACGCGTGCCACTGGTTCGCCATCCCTGTTATAGGCCATCTTATTAGCTTTATAAAAATACAAAATTGTTTATTTTCCATTCATAAAAACCAAATTACAAGTGTTTTAGCAAAAGCAGATACCCTAACTTTACATAAGATGTCAAACTTTAAAAGTCGTTTTACTCGAAAGGTGTTTTTTTTAAAAGCTCAAAAGGGGACAGTGATTGCTCAAAAAGTTTTTAAAATAATTTGCCGAAATTTTTTTTGTATGTTTTGTATAACAGTAGAAGTGTTTTAACCTTCAGATTTAACAATCACTGTTTCATTACAAAATTTACAGTTCTTTATGTGAATATTTTTACTTTTATAAAGTAATTTTATATGATAACCAAGGTAAAGTGCTCAAGATTTTGTAAAAATTAAAATATCTCTATTCCTGAAGGTCATTTCAAAAAGAAATAGCACAAAGTAATACATCAAAATTTAAAAATTACGAATTTGTATATTTACTGTTTGTACAGAGCAGGCCCCGTTTATGTAATTTTTTGTCAATTTTTACCCATTTTTTCCCATTTTAGTAGTAGTAATTTATTTTTCTCCTCTTAATTTTAGCCTTTAATTCTTAAAATGTACTACATAAATCTAAAATCCATAAAAAAAAAATCTCCATATCTCCATTTTTTGAGAAAAAAGTTGTTCTCAAGTAGTCGGATACCAAAAAACTAATTCTAATTCATTGCCCTGTTTTTCAAAAAATGAATAACTACGACTCGATTTCTTGAAAATACTTCCTCGATATAATTATAATTTTTATAGCGGATTTTTATACAAAGGAACAATTCCTTTTAGATTTACTGTCTCGGCCATCTTTCAGATTTACATATTCCAGTTAACACATGCCCATTAACATCGAGGCCTGTGACGACGCAGCTAGCAATTAAACAAAAACGAGAATTACGGAGTCTATATTTTGCAGATGAATATTTTTTTTATCAAAATTTATAATATTTTTACCGACGCAGGATGCCATTACTTGCAGTCAAAACGAAAAAGAGTTTAAAAAGAAAATCAATCGAGTACTATTTATCTATTTTAATGGATTTGGTTAAATAAGAATAACATATTCAGTAAAGTTCTAATTACTTCCTATCAATTATGTCTAACATGAAAATAAATATGATTTTAAAATAAGAATATCGCAAACATTTATTTGATCACTTTTATAATCAGAGCTGTTATCAAATCGAATAAATTCTGAAATTTTTGCTCATACAAAATTTTTTTAGAGAGAAATTTAATAAAATCAGCTTTGCCACAACTGAATCTCAATATTCAATCTTACTGTCTTTTATTTTTCAGTTGCTGCACCATTTAAAAAATAAAAAAAAATGTTTTATCAAGAAATAAATTTAAAAGTATTGGTCAAGCTAGAAACCCAAGAAATGTTTATGAATGAACTTACAATGGAAAAGAAAATCCCATACTAAACAAGCAAATAAAAAGCGTCTTAGTCTGCCAATTGATATACGACAATAAAACTATTTCATGCGCAAGGAGGTCTTCTTTCACGCACAATAAAGTAATTTCGTAAACATCCCTCAGCAATTAACTGCATCTAAAGCTAATCCTTTGTTAGGAGACTTCTGAATAACTTCCCCTTTGAGAAATAGCAAACAAATAACTTTTTCCCATGTTGTATAATTTAAATAAATTAAGTTTCCTGATTACAAGGCATCTCTTTGAAGAGAGTGGCATTAATATAAACAAGAATCGAATCAATGTGAGTTTACCTTACATTCGTAAACAATGTTGTAATCTTATCAGATCACCTCTAATAAAACTTAATTTCAAAATTTAGCAAACATTTTATGGTTGAATTCGGTAACATATCTCCACTTCTCATTTTACAACAGGAAAATGATAGTTGATAATTTATTATAGTCGCAGGAAGAAGAAACAAAAGAGGGCACTATTGGAGACAGGCCTTGTGATTTTTGGCCACGGTCTAATGATGTGTACGGTATTTTTGCTGCCAACCCACTCTTAAAACCTTAACACTTGATCTAAAATAGTAATGCGTACAACAGAGATTGGAGGCAAAATTAATTGAATTGTCTCCATAAAATTCAAAATAAATGCTTTGAACTCTAATTTAAAACTAAATGAAATAATTAATCTTTCGCAAAGTCCTAGTTTGAAATGAAAAAGGTAAAGGAAGTGCACTTTATTGTAAAAGGGAAATTCAAATTAAATTTAAAGGAGAAGATGCTTTTTATTTCGAAGACAGTCTATAGCTGAAATATATATTACCCTTTTATTTTTTTTATGTCAATAATTTAATTTTTCCGATAAGACTTTTTAAACATTATTGAAATTGATTTATTTATCATTTTAAACTTCCAAGATAAATTTTAATAAAATACAACAACAAAGCAGCGGAGTTTGCGGTTGAAATGTATGCCAACATATATTTCAGAGCCAATAATTAAGTAATATAAGATAGAAGAAGAAAACAATGCTTTGCTGTTTTATGACTGAGCTGCACATGACAGGCATCAGGACTTGAACCCGCAACACGTCGGTCGCGAGATCGGGACCATAATCATTACGCTATTGCAGCCCCTGAATCACTTTGAGCTGAAATTTCCATGAATTTATTTTGAAAACGTTTAAAATACATAGAAAATTATTTTTTTTTGGAAATGAAATGAGAATTTATGTTACCATTAAAGTATATAATTCAATTATTTCATATAGTAATTATATAGGTGTTTCTTGAAATAATACGACAACTCAGTTATAAAATATAATAGATGAAAAATTCATACGTTAACTAGTTAATCTATGAAATAACTAAACATAGAGTGTTAAAGAAAATAAACGATTTCAAAGTTATTTTTATAAATTAATTGATTATAAATAGCTAAAAAATCCCCAAAACATACATTTTATTCTTATTATGGATGATTAATTGATAAATAAATAGGAAAATCAGATGATATAATTTAATATTGCTCGTATCTCTAACATTAAGTTAAACAGAAAGGGAAAAAAAGGAATATGTTGCAGAAATAGTTATATTTAAATATTACTTAAAAAATACATACTGAGAGGAGACACTGTTGTTTCATAAAAACATTGTGTAAACTTTTTCAAACAAAATACTACAAACAAAATATTAATTTAAATTTTAGGAAATACCTTTATTTTACTTTTCATTATTTATTAGAGCTAGGATAGTTGGGATGACACTTTGAATTGCATAGCAAATTATTTTTGAAAGAAGCACACTTTTTACTATTGCGCATTTTTCTTACACGAGTCAACAGCTACAAGTGGTTCAAAATTAACTACTCGTAAAAGCACCTACAACTGCTTCAAAAAACTTTGGAGTGACGTTTTTCATACTTTAACAATCAAGTAATCGTTATTCTATATAATGCCTCTAGTTAAACCATAGACTTATAATTTTATATAATTAACTGACTTGTCTAGTTATTTCATGAAATACTTAGCTATTCTGTAAAATAACGGCTTTCACACTTTAAAGGTAACATATATAATAAAATGACTGAAATTAGACATCAGATATGATTCGGATTATCACTAGAATATCAATAATAATATAAAATATTTAAAATTATGATTCATGAAAACAGAGTATACAAAATGTACACCCGAACATTCATGTACTTTACAAACTTGATGGATATTAATAGCTAGTCTTATTCTTTCTATGTATTCTGTTTTTACTTTAGAACAAAGTACTTTACTTTATTCTCAGAAAAACAAATATGTGAGACAAAGAACCGCATGAGAAATAAGAATTTTCTTCAATTGTTATGAAAATATATTCCAAGAAAAGATCCATTACGACAAATTGTAGTTGTATTTAATGTTTTAAGCTATTAGGGAGAGGAACATTAAGTTCTGATAATTTCATTCTTTTTTTGTTTGCTTTCACGGAAAACTTCTATTTAAAATGAGCACATCATATAAATATTACAGAAAAGTACTTTATACAACGTCCATCTATTTAAACCTTACATTGCTGGCTTCACAGACGTTCCAAAAGATTTATATTTATGAAAATATCAGACACGTATTTATTATTATTTTTTACATTCTTCCAACAAATATGAGTGTCTGGCTCCTTCTTTTACGCGTCATACATAACTTATGTATGGAAGCGATGGATCTAGATTACTTTTATTACAGAGATATATCATAACATCACTGCTTGTAACTTAGACTTCAAAAATAGCTACTTTGTATTTGAGAAGTTATACTTAGAAGTAGCAGAAAAGTTAGTGTAAACTATTAGTTTTCAAAATTTCTTGTTATAAGGGATAACAGTTAAAGCAAGAATAAATTCGGCATACGTTTTATTAATAATTGCAAATGATCGATAATTATGTAAGTTAGTATTGAGGTACTATTTCAGATTTGCTTCAATTAAATGCTTTAAATTAATGGATGTTTTAATTAATAAATGCGTAAATTAATACTTGATTAAAAAATTTTCACAAATAAAAATAAACGCTTTGCTAGTACTTGGACGTTGTTAATATAAATAACATGCCTATAAAATTTAATGGAAATAAGAATTTAATTAGTTGATTGTTACAATAAATCGGAAGTTAAAGATTAATTTAAATGTGGAAAATTCAGGTTTAGGTTCAATGAATCCTTTAGCGTAGGAATTTTTTATTAATTTAAGTTAGGTTACATAAAGACAACACTTATAATTTTCAAAAAGAATGATCAAAGAACATGGACGGTTTTTCAAAGCGACCCAATTCTCAACTCACCTGGCCTCTATTGAACATAAATGGTCACAAGAGGGCACTTCTTCAGATTTAAACAGTCAGTTACAGTTATTATGACAAACGCAAAAAAAGAGTAAACTTAAGATTAAAAATAATTATTTCCCCATTTATTTTAGATTGAATTTAGATTAAATTTTTACCCTTCCATCATAAATTATAGAAAAATTAAATATTTTTTATCAATAAATGAAAAGGATGAAACGAATGAAATTTGATGATGCCTTTTTTGAGGTATTTTTTTTCTCATGAAAGCAAACAAAGATTTAATATTTGTCATAGACGTGAATTATCGCCATGAAAAAAACGCTAAATGTATTTTACGAAAAAAATTTCTGTTATTTTTTAAATTTCTGTTAGGATATTCAACATTATTGTTGTTTTGATTGCAGCAGCAGCTTAAAAATAAAACAATATAGCACTGTGAAATTCGGCATTAAAAAACATCATCCTCTTTAGTTAAAAATAGCTGCAGAGAATGGTTTGCAAGACACACTGCAATGAACTCTGCAATATTAGTAATCTACTTAAAATTATTAATGAAATGAAGCATTCAGATACTTGATACTCCTGATTGACAGAAGAAAAATAGCAAATATTTAAATTTATTTGTTCAATATATATATATATATATATATATATATATATATATATATATATTAATAAGTGATCAAGTGAAATTAAAAATATCTATTATATTTAACAACATCTCTGAACAAAAACGTTAAGGTTAATAATTTCATTTCTTCCTAAAAAATTTTGCCTCGCGTTTTTATTTCCCTTATCTTTTCCTTAACAAATTAGTTTCTGGCCTTTTAGTTTAATTTACCTACCACGAAAATTTTGAGTAAGTTAAAAATATAGTGTACCTTCTTATTAATTTGAAAAAATGTCCCACTGTGCAAAACTTATGAATAAGTAAATTGGAAATTTATTTGAAATATTTCTATTTCAGAGCACCTACAAGAAGTGCACTGTCTTGGTCTTCAAGGATTTGAGCGGAAAACACAAGTTGGTCAACACTGGCTGCATCTTGGCCTTCAAGAAAGATCTTTAAGAAGCTTAGTTCTTTAAGACCAGGATTCAACCACCAGCTTATTTAGATACAGTTGCATACAAATGCAAATTGAAAGAATTCCTTTAAATGTATTTGGAGAAGTAAACTTTTGTATAAATGTTCCTGGTCCACAAATAAATTACTTCACTCTTTATTTATATGCTTATATTTTCCAAAATAGAGGTCGATCCCAAGAATTAAGTACGTTTATTCTATTAAAGTTATTCCATTCACTTTTTGCCTTTTTATTTTTAAATGAAAAATTCTATTAATACAAATAATTAAATGTGCTGCTACTTAAATTTTTGTATTCTTTAACCGCATTTTTTTTTTACCTTCAAAAAGTATTTTTGAAAAAATATAATCAATATCAATTTCCTATATTTTTAAATAATATAATTTAATTTTGCTCAATTTATTTTTCACAACAACTATATGACTAGTATCGAATAGTTGTTTCAAACAATGAAAGGGTAAAGTTAAATACTTAAGTTGATACATAATTATCCACGCATTTACCATACATGAGGATGTTAAGGTCCTAATCAAATAAATTAGCCTTCGTTGCTGTTTTTGTTCTACAGTAGGATCGAATACGTGATTCTTTCACGCCACATCCATCTGGCCTTAGTTTAGCTTCTGAGTGCAACGTTAATACACAATCCATCAATCACAAGGACATCCTTTGCTCTTATTTTACGCATTAACTGTGAAAGAATAAAAATATTCTAGCCAATATTCTCATTACCAAGTAATATTTTTTAAAAAATCACCCAAAGAAGAAGAAAATAATTTCAAACATAAAATTTCCATGAAAATAAAATAATGATTTTCGGGGAAAAAAGCAAACATCGCTTCCATTATCACTTTCTTTTAATTTGTACCACACACACGCGCGCGCACACACATAGACACACATACACATGCACACACACACGCATGCACTTTTCTTAAGAGATTTTTTTCCTTAATGGCAAGTATTCGCGTGATAATTAATTTTTAATTTACCCATCAAACAGGAAATAACTATAACTTTATCACCTAAAAACGGAAAGGTTCGCGGTTTCAAAACAGGATGATGCAATCTTGCATCACCGAAGTATTCGGACCAACCAGAAAGCTTTTACATGAAGCAATTTGATTTTAACAGCTTTTGGTTGATCAAGACTATACATAGATGAGCTCTCTGGTGCATAAAAAGAATACTTTTGTGTGTTGCTATAATGTCCGCGTGTCTGCTGTGTTTGCGATGTGCATTTCGTATCACGACTTTACCTATGTACTGATTACGCTATCCACAAATAAATCTATCTATCTCAAATAACAAATAACTTTATTTACAAATTTCTATTCACACCCTATTCATTACAAACTAAAATCTCACACTTTATACATTACAAACTAAAATCTCATACCCTATACCACCCAACTCCCCCAACTCACAACACCTCAGCCAATTCACTCAAATTCTCCAACGCTCCACTTATCACTCCCCCGTCTTCCCGAGGTTACAGTTACATAACGCCGCTGTTGAAACAGCTCCATCCATTACCTTAACACATGGTTTAGTGACGAGGACACCATCTGAGCTGGAACCCACTCAACACCATTGGTAGAAAGTTTAAGGTTCGACATATTTAACGCAGACATTGGGTACATTGGGTTTCGAGCGGCACCAGTATCGAATCATGATTAGCCGGAGATGAGTCAGTTACCTTAACAACCTATGTTAATAAATGTGGATATTTAAGGTATACAAGCCTCCTTATCCATTCTACGTTTGCAACCACTTAAAAAATACCTTAATACTAAAATGCCTTGAATCAAGTCCGGAATATGTATATACAGTCGAACCTCTTTATAACGAACCTCTATATTGCGAATTTTTCTATATAGCGAACTTTATCCTGGAACCCTGAACACTTCACGAATTTCATCGTAAAGTAACCTCCCTATAGTGAAGTGTATTTTCTATGTAACGAATCTTTTCTTTTGTGATTCAATTTTTGTTCTCCCTTTTTTAGAATTATTTCTGAAAAAAATTTCAAGTTATTCTTTCTTTAACACATTTTATGGTCGTCATAAATCTTGAACTGGTTTTATTAGATCCTAACTCACCGAGAGCAATAGCGTTCTGAACGTTTAATCCAAGGAGTGCAACCTTTAACCCCCATTCCCCAGTTCACTAGAAACATCTTCGATATCCTCTTTCACCCTCAGTGGAGTTGTCCCGTGTCCCCGTTTCCTAATTATAAAATAATGTATGTTTAGTGTTACTTGTATACTTTAAATTATAAAATGTCCTTAAAATTCATTCATTTTAGTATAAAATTATTTTCTTAACATTGAAAATACACCGAATTCTTCGACATTTTTTTCCCCTTGTTTTCCTTACAGTTTTTCTTTTTTTTCTTTCTTTTTTGATGGGTAAGATATATAAAATAAACATAAATTAATTTACAAAAAGGTGTGAATAATTACTTTTTTAATATATAGTGTTTATGAATTTAAAATTTGTTTTAAGTGGTTTATAAAGTATAGTAAAAGCTGAACCTCTATATAACGAATTTTCCATGTAACGATCCTTTTTCCACGATTTAGCAACTTCGTTATATAGAGGTCCGACTGTATATATACATATATCAGGATTCTTACGGTAAATTAGCTAAGAGTTATTTTCTTAATTAAATCTTTATTGCATTGTATAGTTTTCCTAGGATCATAAGGCAATAGACATCTGTATAGATAGGAGTCATGACCGAAAGCGATATCATTCCCTTGTCTTTATATTACATTATTATTTCAGGACACCTGTTTTTTGTTAATCAACTGTCAACTGTATCCTGAAGCAACCCGCGATCTTCCTTAAATGTGAGCTGGTGATGGTGTGTGGGGAAAATCAAGCAGTATATACAACCCGATTGAAATCCGTTCGAAAAAAGTAAATTACTGAGAGGGAGAATTAACACTTTTAGAATAAAAATTTTATTTATCACGGCTTGGAATTTAAATACGTAGTTATCATAAATCTAAAGAATAAAGAGGTACAATATTAAATATCATACAAGTCAAAAGGAGATGAAATTCTGACTATTAAAATGAAGAACAAGAGACCTGTATGCATATATATGCATATACAGAGAGAAATCCTTAATATTTCTGCTTTTTCTTTTATTTCTAAACATATTGCTAATTCAAACTTTCAAGTAACACTTTTAATAAAGCTTTCTTTTAAAGTTCCTTAACATAGATATAAATAAATTCTAGCATTTAAAAAAATATTTAAGACTGATACAACTCTTCTAAATGTAAATCTGAAAAAAAAAATCGCTTATTTTAAGAAAATCATTAGACAGTTTTACAAAGAAAATCATGATGTACAATGATTTAAAATGGCGAATGTAAGTATTTTTTCCCCTTAAATCCTGTTCAGTGTATAGAAATTTATTTAAAAAATTCAGAATGTGTTGAAAAAAAAATTTTTTTTATCTTCGATCTTCACGAAGTTGATATAAGTTTTGAAGAGGAATGTCAAGTAATATTAAATAAATTCTTTTCAACTGTCTCATAAAATATTCTGATGTCTCCAAAAAATATAACTTTTTTTTTTGACGGCTAAGAAAAATAGTTAATAAAATCTTAGAAGTAATATGTGTCGTTTTTTTCTCTCTCGAGCTGTAGGTGTTGTTTTTATAGACCCTATTTTAATTTTAAAAAAATTTAGGATTATTAAACTTGATATAACTTTGATTAAATTATTTGAGAGGGCATTCTTAATCGTAAGAAACACATCCTATTTAATGAAACTACATCACAGAGAAGCCACCCAAACGGTTTAATGACGCTGACTGCTCTGCCGTAGGTCCTGGGTTCGAATTTCGGAGAAGACATGCATATTAGAAAGTAGAGTTCTGTGCTGCATAGAGGAAATCTAAATATTCGTCGAAAAGAAAGTTCTCTCGAGAGGTTGGGAGAAGGGTCACAGAGGGGGGAGGTTTCCTGACCACATCTAGGGTTTTCTCCCAGAAGATTAGGGTGGAACGGAGCTAAAATGTGCTGTCAACTGGAGGGTGCACAAAGCTGCAGCTAACAACAGACGCGGAAACTAGCCCCTTGCCACGATGAATTTCGTAGGCCTCGATTTGACACCGTCAACATTCGAGTGTCATTAGAAACAACATTAGAGGAGCATAATATAAGTAAAATAAATCTGTTAAAGGAATTTTAGTGATTCTAAAGTGGCATTTAAACATATAATGAAATACAACCCTAGATATAAAATCAATGTTATTAAGTAACATATACAATGCATAAAATCCGGATAACGTATCCATTCTCGTTTTCGCAGCTTCAAAACTAAGCACCTTTTCATTAGAAGAGAAGAAAAAAATTTGAAATTGAAGAGCTTATATATATAAGAATTATTCTTAATTAGGTGAAAAATCGAGCTTGAAGCAATTCCAAACAAACCCCCCCCCCCCAAATCCTGTAAAACAGTTTTATTTTAAAATTTCTAAAATTTCCTGTACCTTTTTCTTACCCAAATAGAAAATCAAAACAAAAACGCAACCACCTTCTCATAATTCGAATATACTCGCTTCTGAGTCGTTTTTTCGTTAAACAGGAAATGACGTGAATGTCCTTGCTGACCACCAGGCGGCTTGAAGAATAATCCTCTGTCACGCATGTTTGTATTTATATAAAACTATGAAATGTAACTCATGATCAAAAATCAATACGTTTTACAAGAAAACGACACAGGATAACTAATTTTAGGAAATAAGTATGAATGTTATATTACATACTTATAAAAAGTATGAGGTAAAAAATTTGAAGTAAGTAATATAAATGGAAAATATAATAAAAATATAAGAGATAATGCATGTTTTCAGAAGTGATGTTGAGAAATTCAGTTTTACCTTATAGTAAGTAGATGGTGAATTTTGCGCATTTAACGGTAAATATTTACTTATAACCTTATCCAATATAACTGAAATGTAGTGAAATTGATTTCCAATTTCAAACAAAAAAAAAAACTATTAGTTTAATGTGTGGTTTTAAGACGCCAATCCCAGAATTATGACGTTTCTTTAAAATTAAAGAAATAAGACGCTGTTGAAATGATAGGAATCAACCTCTGAAGAGAGAATGGATAATCTTAATGAATATTTATCTAGATGTCAAAAAAGGAAAGCAATATCCAAAAGTTGACCATCACGATTCAAGAGCTGAAAAGTATTTTTAAACGAATTCAACTAGCTTCTTTACCTAACTAAAATTATATTTAAGAAATAGGCATTTTTTGGAGAGATCCTATTTCTAGAGTAACAACAAATTCTACACGGATGGATTTCTAAAAATTCTCAGTTATAACGTGAGTTATATTTCTTGAGTGAATCTTTTTTATATCGGAACAATTGACTATCCATACCGTTCCATAGCTTCTATCAGTACTATTCGCATTATTAGTAGAACAATCCAAGATAGAATAGAAACGAACGTCATTTCTATTATCAATAGCATTTTTTTTACATCAATTTATGTCGTACTACCTAAATATAACAAAATATCGTTTTGAATGAAAATTTAACCTCGTGAGGCAAGCGTCTATAATGAATCCTCCTAGTTGTTAATCACCATTCAAGATGCCAACCTGTTTTCTAAGAATTCGGGTAGCTTGGAATGCGCTCCTGAAGGTTATTCATATTCTGCCATTGTAAAGATAATTTCTGATTGTGTTATGGGATTCATTTTTCATCACAGAAAGGGCTTTGCTCATTCTTGGAAAGGAGTTATTCCCAGATTCTGAGCTCATTTGTTATGAGTCACATAAGGGTTTATTTGTATTAGTTGTGTACAACATGTTTGAGTCAAAATAGTGTAGTAAACATTTTGATCTGCTGCTGTAACACAATGTATTCACAATTGATTAGTTTCCAAAATATTTTTCAAGAATTATCAGAAAATCTATTCTAGGCAATCTGGATGTGTGAAAATAGACTTCCTTCCCCAAGTTTATTTGTCCATTAAAAACAGCGTAAAATATATTACTTGGAAACACACTAAAACCGGAACATGCAAGCGCTTTTATTACTGTGATAGTTGATCATACTTATTTTGAATATTTCATTATCACCAACTGAACTAAAAATATTCTTTCGGGGAGGTAAACGAGAAATATGTCACTTGTGAGAAATTTAAGATTTTTAAACACCCTTTTTGTTTAGACTCCTCCCATATTAACAGCAGAAAAACTTTCACGTCCTCTAGCGCAGTGCAACGCAACATATTTATCGCTGCTGACCCGCTGCGTTTGATAATTTTACCGTGACCCGCTGAGGGTGGGACACGTTGATTGTTTATATTTTAGACTGTTTTGATTTAACAATTATAATCTAGTTACATTTAAATGTGTCTTCAGAATAAAACCTAGTTACACCCAAAATGAATAAAAGAGATTTAACGTGGAATATAAAGTGATTTCCGTGGAAAGTTGAGCAAATCCCAGAGAAATGCACCACTTTAAATAAAGTGGCAATAGTTTAATGTTCTTTAGACAACCCGGCACCATTTGATCCACGGATCGGTACCGGTCCGCGGACCGGGGGTTGCGGATCCCTGCTCTAGCGGGTAGAACAATATTCAGTGCTAGCCAAGCTTCGGTACTTTAGGGCGTTCGAGCATGTGCTCCGATCTTTTTAATTCTAAATGTTCGTCCTCTAGTTATGTCTGTTTATGTTTGCTTGTTTAAGGTATCCGACTACGTTCGGAACCGTGATTTTAAAAAAGCACATAAATGGATAATTAATTTTCATGATATTTCGTGTCACTTAGATTAGAATACATGTATAAATTGTTTTAAGGACATTTTGATAAACAAAAATTTTTTAAATACAATATTCCGGCAAAAAATTAGCTTAAAATAACCTTTTTTCAAAATGTTCTCCTTTTGTAAAAAATGCTTCTATTATAATAATATTTTGACTGTATATAGCTCAGACTTGTGTACAGAGGCTCAACTATGATTTTTGAAAAATTCACATTATTTTCAGAGTTACAACCCATTGAAATATAATTATCGGCGTTTTTTTCTTAAAAATTCTCCCCTCTGTTGTCGTAAAACATGGATAAATCCACTTCTTATATATTTCAAAAATTCTAGTTGAGCCTCTGTACAGAGATCTGAGCTATATACAGGCAAAATATTATTATAATAGAAGCATTTTTCACAAAAAGAGAATATTTTGCAAATGGGTCATTCTGTGTTCATTTTTTGTCAAAATATTGTACTTAAATAATTTTTTATTGTAATACTATTCTTAAAACAATATTATATACATGTATTCTCTAATCTGAGTGACACTAAATATCATAAATAGTATCCATTTATACGCTTTTGCAAAATTACGGTTCCGAACGTAGTCGAATACCTTAATAAACGTGTTTTAATTAACTAGTGGACTTAGTTAAGAACTCCTTCCCTGCATGCCCTTTTATTCCACATTAGGTCACCCCTTATAGGTTTATAATACTGTGTCCCGTTTTGCAATACATTCCTTTCTTATATTTTTTTCAAAAATGAAATTTTATGAGCATCACAAAGGTGAGTCTCTTAGGATAACAAGGGTTACACAGAAGTGAGTATAAATTAAAAGGAAAATACAAATTAGGAAAAGTTAACAACATGTAATAATTATAATTATACTCCTTACTACCTGCGCTGTCCTAATTATAAACATATATATAATTATAGTAGGCAAAAACAGAAGAGTTCGATTTTATAAATGTAATAAATAGTACATTCCAGTTCTTTTGCATTAATTGCTTTTAAATGTTTTTATGAACTTGCAAATTAATCCAGTAACAACGCAGTTTCAGTCGGTTAATCAATAAAAAAAATCTTACGGTTCATTAATTAAATAGTTATTTGTGTACAAAAAACAAAAATTGAATTTGATTAAATATTTCACAGAATTTCAATGACTGCTTAGTAGCTATGTAATTTTAACCCCTTGTGTACCCCAGAATGCTATTTCTAGTATCCCCAAAAATCTGAGATTTCTGGGGAGACTGACCTTGACGTTACGATGCGCATTTCATTTTTCCTTTTGACGCTGATTTAGGAGCAGGTTCGTTTGCGTTTTGTTTCGCTTTCTAAAGTTTGTAAAATTATTTTTGTTTTTTTTCACTTTTTCTTAAGTGATACTGAATGAGAATGATTGCCGTAAACCCATAAATATGATAGTGACTATGATACGTATTTATCTATTTGTGATGAAGAAAAGGGAAAAAATGGAACAAAAACAATGACAATACACTTACGTAAGGCACTTGGAAAAGTTTTTGTTTCAAGGAACCTTCGAGTAATTTTACAAAGAGTTATAATTTTAATTTTAATTTTCCTGATCGTTTTTTTATTTTTCAAATTTTTTAACCGAGATGTTTTGTAACTTAACTTTTATAATTCTACACAATCCCAATAAAAAAAATGTACCTTATAATGTTTCCTGTGCTGGTAAACACCGGTTGTACTCCTAAATAAGCCATGTATTCCCATGAGGCTACGATGGTATTTTATCCTATACATAGCATGTGTCCACTAGTGGTTACATGGTATACAAGGGATTAAAAGTTAGAAAAAATAAAGAATAGGAGTTTAACCCAACGATTAACTATAAAGAAAAATATCTAATTCCTAACTCCTTCCATTTATTAATATTTATTTCTTATGTAAATTAAATGAATGCCTGTTCATAATATCTATTAACAGATCACTATATTACCCTAATAATAATAAACAGCGTCCAAATTTGAGGAATATATGAAGTATAAATTAAGTAAAAGCATGAAATGAACTGAAATGGCTAAGAAATGCTGAGTTAGAAACTTGAAAATGAGACATAATAAAACAAAACTAAAAAACATGCTTTTATAGTGAATCGAACTAAAAAGTAAAAAAAATAATTCTTAATATAAGAATAAAAGGATTAACGAGAAAATTAATGTCATGTGGGATAAAAGCGTGGGGTGCTCTATATTAATTGTTATAATTTCTTACTAATTCTATTCCGAAATGCTGAGTTAGTGTTGAAATGTACTACAAAGCACCCCACCCTTTAACCACAATGACATTAATTTTCTCGTTAGTCATTTTATCCTTATATTAAGAATTATTTTTTTGCTTTTTAGTTCAATTCACTATAAAAACATGTTTTTTAGTTCTTTTTTTTAAACTATAATTTATTTTTCCTTTTTTAGTTCGATCTACAATAAAAGCCTGTTTTTTTAGTTTTTAAAGCTATCATTTATTCTTTGTTGAATTTATCTTTGAGCTTGATATTTGGAGCCAGAATTATTTGGCTGCTGAAATTAGTCTTGCTCTTCAATGAATATTAATTATTAGGTCTGAAGGGTATTTATTCTCTTCGTTTACGTGGCCCCGGATGAGTCCCATATCGTTATATTTGAAAGATTCCGTCTCTTAAGAAACTGGTCTAACTAATAAAATTGTGTTAAGAAGAAATATTAAATGTCAATCGTATTATCACCTTTTAAACGTATTGCTATAATGTTAATTCGTATCATCACTTCTAAAAGTATTGCTTTATAAAAATAAAAAATAAATTGTTAGAACATAAATTATTTTTATTCACATGCACGAGTCTTTTTTTTTTTCCTTTCTCAGATAAAGAACACTTTTTTTGTTTTATTTGTATTAATAACAAGCGTTTTCATTTTTAGGGTTGCACCTTTTTAAGGGGTAGGGTCTTTTAGTCGCCATATCTGGAATTAGTCGCGAAATTTGGAAATGGAGTATGGAAACTTGTTGCCCAATTTGGAAATGGTATATGCAATTAGTCACCAAATCTGGAAACGATATAATGAATTAGTCACCAAATCCCCGAAATCCTAAAATCGCTATTTTTTCCTCATCAGGACAATGGAACAAAATTTTGAAATTATTGTATTGTCATTGGTCCTTGACAAGTGTGCAAAATTTTGAATTTATCTGACCTTTTAAAGTGGGTAAAAATCGAGTCCAAAGATTCCATTACATACAAATGAAACTTATAAAAGTGTGTTAAAAATAAATTAAAACGAGAAATAAGAGTAAAATCTACTTCTTACATTTTATCTTTTAAGTATTATTAGACTATGCTTTGAAAAATTTCGTTTTGGAAGCTATACCCTGAAAGTTTATACCCTGATGAATCATTAAACTACATATAAATATTTTTCAGATGTACTTATTAAGACATTGTTTCAAGCCACTTCGAAAGCAATTAATTATTTCCTTTTTTCTTTCTTTCTTTTTTTTTTTTTTTTTTACATCAAGAAAATAAAATTGGACAAACTTGGTTTTCTTCAATTTTCGGTATCATGTTTTATCAAAAAAAAAGAAGAGCCAAAGACACATAATCAACATAAGTATTTACAAAAGTGGATGAAAAGCAAACCAGTTTCATCAAGTGAAACACAAAAAAGTATTTGTTTAGTAGACGCATGAATTATACATGCAAATACGTGTGTTTACTTACATAGCTTTTATCTCTTTCTTTTCAAATACTTGGTGGTAAAAAAAAGTTCTGTACAATTAATGGGGTTTTGTTACGCCACGTAAATACTTTTAGTTACATTCTTCCCTTAAATTGCTTTATAAATAATTCAAAATACTTTCGGAAATTTCCCTTTTTAATCAGTGCATTTTAATTCTACGACAGCTTTTGTAAAAAAAATTATTTTAGTTACTTAAGTACCTGGACAGTTAATTTTTAAAAAATAACCGAGTTTTTCTTCTAAGGGGCTTTACTGTGAAATCTGAACATTTTATGCTAATTTTTGTAGATAAGTAATGTATAAATATTTTAGGAAAGTCTTTGAGGCATTTAAAATTAAAATTGAAATGACAATTTATGCAATAAGTTTTAAAGTTTTATTAAAATCCTAGCTGAAGTAAGGCCATTCTTGGCTTAAGTGTGGTTTTAAAACAAAACTCAATCTCTCCAACTAGTTTGTTCAGAATATTTAGATTCATATCCAACTTTATGTAAGACCCTGTGTGGAAAAATTTCAAATAGTATTTATAATAATGGTTCATCCATTAATAATCTCCTAAGCAATTTTCAGTAAATTTTTGAAAGAAAACATTTTTCAAAACGGAATCATAAATCTACAAAAAGCACACACACAAAAGAATAAATATATTATCTCAAAAAAAAATCCCTTGATGTCATATAACGAAATCAAATCAAAATAGGCGAGGCGTTTCGTTTCACCTTTTTCACCTTCCTATAAAGAAAGGAAAAAATATCAAAACTTTCTTACTGATTGTGTACTGTAATACCCCGAATTTACGCAATACAGACTGAGTGATGACCGCGTAAGTCGGGTATGATTTCACACATAAAATACATATAAATTATTTTTATTTTTAACCGAAGATGAAAGAAAATAATATTTTAGAAAGAAGAATATTTAATAAAATCTTCGATAGCACACATACAAAATCGTAAGCCGAAGTTACTTTGAGGTAGAAGATTTCATATTTTCAATTCCTACTTAGATCAACAAAGAAACATTTTATTTTAGCTACTTTTTATTAAATAGTTACAATTAATATGCATATGTATATACATATGACAGAATCACAACATTAAGTCAATTATTTTTACAACATTAATAATTATTTTTATTAATTATCATTAAAGTATCGTATTGTTATCCAAACAATCGTGTATATAAAATTTCAGTTCAACTGAATGCTTTAAAATGTGAGAAAAAAAAAAGCTTTTCAAGTTTTGATACAAGTCACCAAAAGGGTCGCTAAGTCGCCAAAATGATGCCAACGTGGCTGAATTTATAATTCTTTGAATAATTAGTTTTAATCAATTAATTTTTATTAATTATAAATTACTGTATTGTCATCCAAAATAGTCCTATATATAAAATTTCAGCTCAAATGAGCACTTTAAAATGTACTTTATTAACGATTGAGAATTGCACGAAAATAAATATATGTAGAGAGATTGTGAGCTAATAGTAGGAACTGAAAAATATGCATTCAAAAAAATATGCAAATATATCATTCGAGTCCATATTTTCTAAAATTTTTAACCCTTTTTTCCAAATAAACTGAGGCCTTCTGTCAAATTTCCAACCGTCATTCGATTTTCTGATTGAACTGGGTCTAAAGACTCAGACTTCTTCAATGTGTTGCTTTTGCTCAATGTGTTGCTTCATGCCTCTCTATTAGCTCACCTATTATTAGATCCTGTTTGTGGGTATCCAGCTGTTTTTGAACCTCACTATATCCATTTCTAAATTTATTTGTGTGGAGAAATTGGCAAATTCTTCAATCCCATTACCAATTTCATAAATTTTATTATTTTTTATTTTTCAAATAAAAGTCGAATTGAGGAAATAGAAAAATCGCGTTACTCCGAATTTGCGTAAGTAGGGTTAGCGTAAGTCAAGGAACTACTTGAAAATTTGTACAAAACTCACAAAATGATATTCTCACCTTCTTTTATTAAAAAAAGGTAAAATTTGCGTTCCTTATTCCATTTAAAAATCTAAATCATTTGAGTCATTGGGTATCTGGATCGTAAAAATTTTAAATAAAAGGAAAAAATTCGGGTACTGACAAGTTTTAGTTGCGTATTTAACAATTTGTCAAAAAATCAGTCAATTGTTTTACATGCTCCTAATAAAGTCAATCTTTATTTTAAAAAGTTTTGATCTTTTATCTAGCGTAGAAATCTTAATTTTACATTGTTTCGTTTAAGAGATAAGTGTGAAAATATGCTAAAATCGCTTCAACAATGAATTTTTTTAAAAAAATCTAAAGCAAATTTAGAAAATTTCACTTCGATTACACATCGTCATCAGTCTCATCCACAGTTTCAGTAAACTAAATTCTTTGGCTGTCTCTGTTTTTGTGCTATTGCAGACACACATTCACACAAGCTCATTCTGTTATTTGTATAGATTACATTAAAATGAATTTCTATATATATATTTTTATAACCATGCGCATTCTCTTTAAAAACGAGTGGCCGTGGTAGCCGAGTGGTATAGGCCGAGTGGATCGTGGCTTGCCTTGTCACAAGTTCGAGCCCAGTACCACTAAAGACCCACCGTGTAGGACAGCGATGCACGTTAAATCTGTCGAGAGCTGAAACATCCTCCTGTTGGTGTGGTGTGGTAGTTAGGAGAGGGGGGTGCCAGTTCAGGTGTCATCGACGTCACTTGACCATGGTTCAAAATTACGTGGTCCGTCGCCAAAAGCCCTCGTGTAGCTGAACAGTGCGACGTTAATATCCAATCAATCTCTTTAAAAACGAACTATAATAAATTAAGCGAATAAATTTTTTTGTTTGAGATAGTTGAATAACATTAAGAAGTAGAATCATTTTCTTACAATTTGGACATTTCTTTTAAAAACAATTATTGAGGATTTATAATTGTTATTGTCAGTTATACCCTATAAAATATTTTATAATTGAAAAAAATTAATTATATAAAACCGCTCAAAATTATAAATAAAATAACAACCAATGGACATTTTGGTTTTCATATTTTCGTTTTCTTCCCTAAGTTAAGAAATAAGAATAGCTTGTATGATTTAAATTATTTCCTTTTGAGAATTAATTTTTCATTGGATAAAAATGCAATTATTATTATAAAAAGTAGTAGTTTTCTCAAAGTGTAGTATTGTGGAATATTTTATTGCCTCTATTATTTACTTTTTAAACAAGCAGTTTTAAATATTTTTATCCGTTTATAGTAATTTGCTTTTAAAATTTTAAATCAAGATTTTTATTAAAATTTCTTTTTATTTAGAAGGTATGCAAATAAAATTAGTTAAGAATTCCAATATAAAATACTTTAAATAAATAAAATAGGTTTATAAAATCATAATGAGAAAGAATTGAAGTTTGAATTAAGATGATAATTTGATAATTCTAATCCTCGATTTCAAAAAATTGGTACGAAAAGTTTGTTTTATCTTATTTGGTAAAAACTGTTTAATACGGGAAGTTTCTAAATTTGTAATAGACCCGGATGTTTTTTAAAAAGTAAATCAAATTTCCTGCTTTATTGCATGATTTATTCTAAGAAGATAACTTCTTATCAGTCATGAAATCATAAACTTTTCTATTGTAAACAATAATTTTCCTTCTAAAAGTAATAGTTGTAGTACATGTAAAAAAATAAATCCCAAATAATGAAACTAAAGTTCACTCAAATCAATTTTCATGCGGGAGATAATAACCGCATAAAAAATGCACACACACAAAAAAAACGTTAAAAAAACTATATATTGGCTTAACAATGATATTTTCATACATGTTCTTAAGGAAATAGTTTTTATTCAATAGATAAAGACCGCATAAAAAATGTCTGCTTTAGAAAATATTTTCAAGCCTTACAAAATAGGGAGAAAGGGCTTTTTAAGAACTTAAAAGGTGTTGAAATCTTTAAAGAGAACTTACGGATAAAACTGTGATCCATAGTTCTAAAGACTCCGTAAAAAGATAATTACCAAACCTCACACCTCTTAGCCCTGTCCATCAAGCACTTTTTATAATTACATCAGATAGATTCTTTTGTAATCGCCCGGAAAAATTTAAATTTGCTTCGTTGATTCTCTTGCGTAATCTCTGTTTGACCCTAAGAGTTCTTATACAGGGCGATTTATAAAGAAGTGTATGCTATCCAGGTGCTGTAAAATAGTAATAGTCAAAGACAGGTATCACCTCAATGAATTGTAAGAGTGATGTACTTTTAAAGTTTGTATATGGCCCTTGATACAGAAATGATGTCAGCAATTATGGGAGTTTCAGGATACTGAAGGATAGATTAGAATCGGGCACCTTGCGATCCGAAAACGAGTATCTTAGCCACCATGCCAAAACGATCGTCACTGCATAGGGGCTACTACTGTGTGGTTTATATAGATATCACACCGCCACACTACTCCCTTGCCAGTGATTCGGAGTATAGGTGAACGAATGATACCATATTTGTGGTGAGCGTGTGAGCAGTTGCGTCATTCATGTGTGACGGCTTTTGAGTTGCGTCATCGTGTGTATGACGACTTTGTGGATTGCGCCATTGTGTGTTACGGCTTCGTGGGTTGCATCATCGTGTGTGATGGCTTTGTGGGCTGCGTCATCGTGTGTGAGGGCTTAATTGCGTCATGTGTCTGACGTCTTGGTTGCATTTGTGGTGGATAGACGGTGCCACAACTTCTGGGGTTTTTTGCACGGCCAGGATCACCAATGAAGGATAGATCAGAACCGGGAACCTTCCGATCTGAAAACTAGTATCTAAGCCACCATGCCAAAACGATCGTCTCTGCATGGAAGCTATTACTGGTTTATATAGATATCACACCGCTACGATACTAATCAGTCGAAATGGTGGCATCTACAATGGAAGAGGCTTTTTATGTTTTTGAATTCAGTAAAATGGAATTCACAACTACCGAGCAAAAACAGCATTTTTTATCACGATTCGGAAAAGAAGCTCCAAATAGAACATGTATCTAACAATAGTATGAAATTTTAAAACTACGGGCTGTTTGTGCAAAAGGAAAAGAACTGGACGAAGCTGAAACAGTGTATCATAGCCGCTATCGATGAGGTTGATACCTTAACACACGTTTGTGTGGAAAGTTATTACCGGCTTGATGTATATCGTGTGACTAAGGGTTTACATGTAGAATATCTGTGACTGTCCCTAATAAGACTTAAAATAGCTTCACACACACAATTCTGTTACAAGTTATATTCAATGTCTTATATTATTCTTGATTTATAGTGCATCGAAACTGTCCACTGTTTTTTAATAGCCCTGCATAGTGATTGAAGCACATAATCAAGATCTTTAGCGTAGCAGAAGCCGCCACTAGATGGTGCTACCAATAAAATGGCTCTCACACTTGGGGACATGCCGTGTCTGCAGAGGTTAGACAACGAATTTGAAATGCTTCGGAGGACAACACACAAAAGTGCGCTAAGTTAGCGAATTTTTTAAAAAAAACATGTTACGCTAATTGTCGCTACCGTTTATTTATGTTAAAAAACATTCTTTTTTAATGTTTGTTATTTTGATACTCAAGCTATACAGAAGATTACTTACAACAAAGCAACGTTTTCATCCCATTATGAAAGTGCTTCAAACCAAAAAATTTCCTCAGTATGTGAATATTGAAAGTTATTCCTTTTGAATTTAGAATGATACGCAATTGTTCTTTTATTCCTACTGAAAACGCTGGTGATCACCGAAATAAATGGCTCAAAGATTAAATATTTCCAAGAAACGAAATATTTCAACACATATTGAAACTGCTACTTTTAAAACATATCAGGATGCATTAAATCTTTAATTACTTGACTTTGCATTGACTACCTGATAGCATTTCTTATTCACAAATGGTGCTCCATTAACTTCAAATCATTATAAAGCTTTAAGAGGAAATTTTAATTAACGCCTCTAAGATTCCGTAAACTTTTATAAACCTATTTAAAATCCATTACTCCATTCTATACAGCTAAATCATAAAGTAACTTTCTGTACAAATATTATTAGCCATTAGGCAGACTCAAATTACCACTTCTAAAGATAATTATTATTCTAATGTTGCCTCAGGTTTTTCCGTCAAAAATTTTATAATTTTGTCTAATATCCCATTTATGTTTAAAGTGCATATCTATGTATTTGAAGATTAAAGATAGAAAATCTTATAAAGCGTGGTGCAAGTCTTATAACATGCGAGGTATCTATGAATTTATTACAATACTACGATTAATATACACCTACTGCACTGAAGTGAAATGAATAAGAATTTTAAATCAGAATTTGTCATTACCTGGAATATAAAAAAATTTGCGCCTTCATTCTACCAACTGAATGAACAAGAAGGTTTTAAGTATGTTTAATGCGAAACTTGTATCTCATAGGTGGGTATTAAAAATTTTTTTTTCAAAAGAATTCTATCTTCATTCATTTTAGTAAACAAGATTAAAGTTAGTTCAGATGAGAAAATAAGTAAATGAGTTACACTAAAATAAACTGTTAAGAAGATAAATCAAAGACTACTAAAAAGCGTCATTTCATCGGTAAAGTTTAATATTTTCAATTAAAGTTTCTAGTGGAGATTTAATCAATTCTGTTGTATTTTAAGGAAATGGAATATTCATATTTGCCCTTATTATGTTGAGTTTATTACACATTTATAAACAATTTTACAAAAAATTCTTGGGTCATACAAGTTTATCTCATAGAAATTCTCTTTCTTCGTCTTATATTTTAAAATCTTGTAAATAAAGAGAATCTAATTGAATATTAAATATGTAAAGAATCCAAATGCTTTCAATTATATTTACCCCCAAAAATAGATATTATCTGAACTAAAAAATTCATAGCAAATTGCGGTTTTATCAGTTAAATATTTTTAATTAATAGCATTTTAACTACATTTTAAATAAAGTTAGTCGCGAAATCTTCAATGAAAACTAAAAATAAAATTGAGACCAAAACTAAAAAAAAATATTTTATTCCAGCCTTATAAAGAGAAGATCCTATTTCAGTTAATAAACTCGGATTTATAAGCATTAGAGAAGATCTTCAACATTTATTCTTAACATCATTCATTTATTCATATACTTCACGAAAGAACTTGTGTATCATATTTAATTCTAGAATATCCTTTCAGGACTGTAGATCACTTGTTTCAAATAATGTATCATTTTTATAATTTGCGAAAAAGCTCTAAAAGCAATGTTAAGATTTTTAAATGAGAATAAGGATCATTTTGCGAGATGTGAAACTGAAATCTTCCAGGAACTTCTTATTTTAAAAGTAATATACAGATTAAAATAGTTTAGGGTTTAAAGAATTATAGATTTGATCAAACTACACATGACTTTTTATTCTGAATCTAAAAGCAGCATAACTTTTTAAAAAAGCGCATTTTAACTACTACATTTTTAACTTAACACAAAAACTTTGTAAAATTAGCAATTAGATAAATTTGCACCGACTAACAGATATTAATCATAAGTTCTTTCAAAATGCTAAGTAACTTCATGTTCTAAATTTCAAAATGTCATTAATACATTTTGATTTTTAGGGTTAAAAACTAATTGAGTAGAATGGAAAAAATGGCTACTGTGTTTAGATATTTACTCACAATAACTGTTAATAAATTTTGGAAGATGGAAGAAAATAGCCAATATAAATAAAAAGGCATTTCTAAGAATCCTTTTAATACTTTTAGAGTGCATAATATGGATTACCCTTAAAGGCCTAGATAAAGAAGACAAAGTATTCTAAATAACAATTTAAATCAAAAGAAGAATTGTTTGTTTACTAAGAAAACTCTAAGAGCATTTAATACCACTCAAGTTACATTAAACATGCAATAGAAAATGAAGCGACAACGCTAATAAAGGTTTCCTAATTTCCGTACCGTTTCCTCGTAAACTCAATAAAACAATTTCGAATGAATGGATTCTGACATCAAAACAGTTCTATCTGCACACTTTTCTTCCTAAAAGTGATATCTTAATGAAAACGTTACTATTTTGGGAACAATAACATACACCTGGAATTCAGGAGCCAAATTCAACTTCCAAAGTACAATAAACGAGGAATTCAGGGACAAAAGCGTAGTTCCAAAGGCAACTTCATTAAGCAAGTAGTGCTTTTAAAACTTGGCGCATGCAGTCACGATTTTTTTAGGAGGACAGAGACAAGACAACGACCAGAATTCTCGTCTTCGTCGTTAGTACACGCATTCTTATGAAAAATGGATTCGGTTTGGGAATATTGCCGGGAAAATGATCTGAAGCATTCTTTTGTAGGAAAAGATATCCGGGAAAAGGGGAGGGGAAATCATGGATGAAAGAAAAAAATCGACTTGCGCGAGCTTTACAAAGTTACATTTGTGAGAGCTCATGCTGATGATAGAAAAGACAGCGGCGTGTAACATATGATATAAGCTAAAAGTCTCAGAGGATGTTTCTAAAGCGAGTCATTGAACTTGTAGGAAAAGCTGACATTTATTGCATCATAGCTACTGGAAGCGCTGCAATTTGCTAAAGGGGGTTTAAACTCAATTAAGGTATTCAAATCCAATACAATGAAAAAGATAATCAAAAGATAATAAGAAATAGGAATAAAGCATTATATTTTTATCTTTTCTTACCGAATATTATTATTACTGAATAAGCATGTTATGTTTATTTATTTTTATGATACATATTTTGTTTCATTTTGTTCAATAATGTTAAGCTTGTTTTTATAAACACGTTACCTTTTGATTTGTGTTTCATATACATTATTAATTTGAACAAAGGTTGCGATTAAATTAAGTGTTGCACACACTAAAAATGATTTTAGAAATATGCATTTTTAAAATTTATTCTCTCTTTTTGGCCATTTTTCAGTTTTGAATCCTTTTTGATGGTCTTATAAGCTATTGAATAAGTTTTGACTGTTTTAAAAATACTTTTAAAATTTTAGAAATATATTTATTGAATTATGAGCATAAAAAAAGTTTAACTATTACAATTACTTTTCTTTTTGGTCTTAATCCATATTTTTGAATCTTTGCAAAACTCTTGATTGTTTACGATTCCGAGAAAAACTGAGAATCTCTCACGTAGAACTGCAACTTTACAAATTTACTTGGTGAAAATATATTTCGGATGACCTTTTTGTGTATCTTAATTTATGGCTGGAATATTCAACAATAACTTAACATTAATAATTGTTACTTAATAATGAAATATTTAATAATTAATTTTCTTGTCTTATTTTAATGTAAGTTTAGACTCATTGTGACATAAATCTGAATACAAAAAAGTCACAGAATGTATCTTTCCAAAAAAACAAAAAAACAAAAAAAAAACAAGAAAATAAAATTATTGAAACTATTTCTTAAAATATTTGTAATGTTATAAAAGAAAAAGTATGAGATCATTAACTATCTAATTTATCGGAATCCTGAGGCCCCGTTTTCATCTGAACAAAATTTTAGATTATGATCAACGTTTAAAACCATGTTGAAATGAGTTTAAAGAGGGACTTTCGATACGATCAAAACTTCTGTAGGGGCACGATTAACAACTTGGATGTAACCTTTTCCCGCCTCGCAGTTACAAGATCGGCTTTCCTATGCAAATAACATTACACCACACATATCCATACGCGCATCCCTAAAGATCATTTGCAAGATCCTTTCATCTAACATCACGGCTTCAACTGATGACCATGAAAAAAACAACAGCTTGATTCCACCTACAAGCAAACCTCGAGTGAAATTCGAGGTGTAAGAAGAGACCGCTCCACCCCAAGAGAGCGGAGAAGGCAGACCACCGGAAACACTTGAAAAGAGACTTTGTGTTTTGCCTCCTCACCACCAATAAAATATTCTGTAGTATTGAAGTACTCAATAGTTTGAATAACTTGCACCTAAATGTAAATATTGGAACTAATAACTGTAGACGTACAAAAATCAATACTTTAATTTCTTAAGTTTCCCGCAACTCATCAGTTTTCCCAAATAGTCACAGTGCGAATAGAAAAGAACCACAGTAGACATGCATTAACTAAATATAGTTACATATATAGTTACCCCACAAACTGCAATGAGTTTTATGTAACAATAGTTGCTTATGATGTGTGAAAAATGTTGTCAAAAATGACGATTATATAAAGGTCGGTGAATTTGTAGTAAAAAGAACAGTAAAAAGAAATTGTTATTTTACATTCTAAAAATACCTTATGAAAGGGCTTAATTTAATGATTCATTATAAAAAATATTGAAATTGTAGTTTTGTCAATGCGCCATATGTATATATATACATAGAATTTATTGCACTTTGAATTATATAAAAACATATGTGTACTATCCGTTCACTCTTCCCATTTGATTAAAAAAAAAATTATTGGATATCAATTGATAGTGGCAAATAAGCTATTAAGAACATTCTTTATCTAATTCGGTAAAACTGGAATTCTATTCAATAAAAAAATTTTATTTTTAGAAATTTGCTAACTACCGTAAAATCTGGCGTATAACGCGCACCTATACTTTCAAGCTGTATTTTTTTATTTTAAGGTATATTCGCCTTAACGTTCACCCCCTTCCTTACAAAGAAATCTGAAATGTTAGTATACAATGCTCTTATGTTTTGAAGTAATTTATTCTAGGTACTACCGCAGACTTTTAAAAAAATATTATACTTCTAGAACTAAAACTCTTTTAGTTCATAAGGCATGTCATTTCTTTTAAATAAATAGCATTTCGATATGTGTAGAACTAAGCTCTTTTTTAATGCTCATTTCTTTTTGTCAATTTTAAAAATATCGTTTTTATTTTCGGCGTATAACGCGCACCCTTAAATTTCTATCTTATTTTTTGAGTTAAAAGTGCGCGTTATACGCCGGATTTTACGGTATATTAAATCCATTAATCAATTATCATCGTAAATAAATTCCCTTTAATTGGTTACCATTGATATCAATTTCGTCCCTAAGGTGACCCATTCATTTTTGTTGACTGTATAATAGATGCCTAAATAAATGTTTATTAATATGTTTTAAAAATATGATTAAATAATTATTTCAATCCATAAACATCAAAGAAATTTTTCTAATAATTTAGCAAACTAATCATTCTTTAAAAAGGTAACTAGAAATAGTATAAAAACGCCTTCTTTTAATAACTCTATACTTTTCTTTTTGAATCCTTAAGGCTTATATTTCAACTTATAAATAGAGTAGCTTCTTCCATTGAACAAAAATATGATCAAGGCAATCTATATTAATTACCGTAATAAATGTTTAGGAAACTCTTACAAAATTGTAAGAATATACAACGGAATTATCCTACTATTCTAAAAGAGATGTTCTGGCCTTGTGGTTGAGGGCATTGAGAGCGTTTCGAGTATTAATTTCATATCAATCTCGGCATCGCTCCACTCAGGTTACAAGTGACATTCGCGATGAAGATGATGATATGATATATCGATCTTTAATTGAATAATGCATCACTCTACCGGAAAAGAGCGTCTGGCTTTAATCACAATAATTTAGGAGCAGTTCAACATTGTGATAATTTGAGATGATTGTGTTATCTCGCATTGGATTGGTCCAACTCTTCGATGGCAGTTAATTTAGATGTCAGTCGATTCTCCGACTTCTGTTCTTTGAAAGGGATAAAGTACTTGAAATTCGAAATTAGTTTAGTACTCATCTGAAACCAAATAGTAAACGACTCAATTATATTTCTCAAGCACGAAATTCAGAGTTGAAATGTCAGAGTTAAAGTTATAGCTGTATCAAAATTACAGGAAAAAAAGAATTTAGGAGAATTAAAGGTTTATCATATAATATTCGTTTATCACACACATGATCACTCTTAAATAGTAAAAAAGTTTCAAAAACCTGAAAAACTGTCTATGCAGAATTCAGCGTACATCATAAATGTAAAAAGAACTATATATTTTAACTAAACATTTTTTGTGTCACACTTTAATTCATTCATCCATTACTAATAATAATTAATTTATTTCGTCAAACAGTTAATCGGTTCTACTTTTTAATCAAACGCATTTATTAAACTCATATTCTACTTTATTATTTCTTGCTGATAATTCGTTAACAGTTAATTATTTTTTATATTAAATTATTTAAAATCAATAAATTATTCTAAATTATCTTTCAAAGGTTGTGTTGAAAAGGTTTAAATTCTACAAATACTTTTGAGCAAAAGGATTATGATACACAAACAATTTAATTTTATTTTAAATTTAATAAATAGTAAATAATTAATAAATTACGTAACACACACCAAATTGTTTATATTATTCAAAGAGATGCACTGTGTGAAAAAGAAATTTGTAGCATGAAAAAATAATTTATTATTAACAAAATTCTTCTCTCTCTTGCTCTGGATGTGCATTTAGGAGATGATTATGCAGAAATATATGGGTGTTTGTATACAATTGTGAACAAAAGTTCGGTGACATCATTTTAAATTGCATTTTGTGAAATGAATGTTTAAATTAAAACTGTAAGAAATTATTATTTTTTGACTTATTTTGAAATTATTAATTTCGAAATTATTTGTTTTCACAAATTATGTGATAAACACATAATACGTTGCTTAAAGGTTTTTTGGCCTTATTTATTAAATTAAATGACAACTTCCATTTGAGGGCAATATAACAAAAATTTTTATTTATACTTAATATTATTAAATTTTCTGACAAAAACTGAAGTGAAGAAAAAAGAAAGTATATATAAATGTTATATATATATCGAAAATTTAGAAATATATTAATGGAAAATGACAGCAAAAATAAAGTAAAAATAATCAAATTCTCAGGTAAGCACCAAAAGATTATTAACCCTAAGCATTTCAAAAAGAAAATTTCAAATTCGATTTTTCTTACGAATGTTTTTTTCACTATAAGCTTCAGAATGGTTCTTCTTATTTTTATTTACCTATGTAACTTAATGTATTTATTAATAAAAAATTAGAACAATGAAAACAGACAAATTCTTGATTACGTTATTCTTAATACGTGGCATCAAATTAGTTTAATCTTAAAAATAAGCGTGTATGTAATAAATATTCAAAAAAAAATATTTTTTCAATAACATAAATATAGCAAAATAAAACATATTGTAAGCTATTAACCAAAATCTATATTCCTTTTATCTTGAAGTTCTAAATCTGTTAGATTTGTGATTGTTTCACTATAACAGAATTTATTTGTCCTTTTATAAAATGAAAGATTGTTTATTTTTTGCGATATAATTAAGAAATATAGCGTGAACAAAATATTTCATTGATAAGATTTGGAAGAATGCTCAGTATCTTGTATTTTCCAGGGACAAGAATAAATCAAAATCACGATTTTTCTGTAAGACGATTTGAACAGCTGACGGAATTTCTTCAGAAAATCTATTGGTTGTTTTCTTTCTTACAAACTGAATTTGACAGTCGTACATTACGAACGACTAAGCCTTTTATTTGAATCTACACAGTAATATAGAAACTTTTCCCAGAAAAAAAATATATCGAAAGACAGACGATTTTTATTCTTAAAAGAATTTACGTAATTATGGGAATTCCATTATATTAAAAGCAAAATGTTTATTGGGAAAAGATTTGTATGCTTAAGACTCGAGAAAAGTTAGCGCTTTTTTCTTATTTTTACTTTCTAAAAGTGATTTTATTTATAGTTCTCCCAATTATAATACTTACAAAGAATCTACGTTTGCTTCTTTAATATGTTTTAGAAAACATGTAGTCAAATATGATTAATTGAGATGTTAAAACAAACAATCTATTTAAAAATTGTAAGCTTTGGGTATAAATTTAAAAACAATATTTTGCGGCATTTTTTTTTTTAAAAAAAATACATTTTAAACAAAATTTCTGAAAACATACGGATTAATCTAAGTTTTTAAAACATGTCCTAACTTTTATTTGAGAGGAGATGGAGATTAAGAATATATACGAAATAAAAATTGCAGTGAAGACTTGCACCATTATTGCACCAAGGAAGTTATTCTAAGCAAGATAACGAGATGACTGTCAATATATGAATCGATATTATCTCATATGAAACTATTGAAATAAAGATAGGAAACTTAGTTATTGAAATTCAATTATAAGTTTGTACAGAGCAGAATATGAAAATTTCTCAAAAGTCTGACGTGAATACTGCGGAAGAGTTTGTTGTAACTGCTACTAAGATCAATAGACAGAAGTTTCATCTAGTGAAACTTTGAATTTCTGTTCATAGTTTACTAACTACTTATCTCTATAAATATATGCAGTATTATGCTTTGAAAGACAGATACCTATAAAACTCTCACATTCCTTAATTTGTTCAGGACAAACTTTTCAGTCTTCAGAGTAAAGTTAAACAGATGTACTTTTCGATTTTTGGAAAATAAGGCATTACAGGGGCACATTCTGGAGAGCATTAAATATTTCCCTTATTTTAAAATGCAAATGATTTTAATTGATGTATCTGCAAATACGAGTGGATGAATTAATCTTCCTAACTATAACCATTTTATATATTTATTTTTAGATATTGAAAGCATAAAGACTATTAAAATCAAGCATTTAGATAAAATTGTAAAATAAAACTTACCTGAAATTTTTAAAGAAAATATTGAATGTTGAAAAGTTTTCTTTACATTATTCTTAAATTAAATTGTGAATATTACTGTACACATGTCATTACAGCTACACACATACTGAATAGAATTAAATTATCCATTATATTAAGATTAAAGTAAATTAAGGCGTTTTATCATAAAAAAAAAATTGTTATCAATAAATTATTCTCTCTGTTTAATTTCAGTTTAAGTATGATTCTAGTGTTTATGAAAGCATTATGTCTTCATTACAGAAATGATGACATTCCAGAAATAATGCACTAATGTTAAGATGAAATGGTAAAATGAAATCAATATACTTATTATAAAATGCAGCCTTCAATGTGAAAATGATATCTTTATACCTTTAATATTAAATTACTCTTTAATTCCTTCCCTAATTAAACGCTTTTAAGTAATGGGTTAAAATTTAATAACTGTATCGCTAATCACTTTTAATTGTTTATTGTACAACTACATTATTAAGCTTGATCAACCTTCTTACATAAATAAGTCAAGGTCTAGAAACATAATTATTCATCATTCTTAAAACATTTAACCCTTTAACTGTCAAATTATTTTGTTGATTTGAGTACATAAATTGTCAAAAATCAAATGTTCAGTACAGAACAAAACATGCTTAGTTGTTTAAAATTGATGTCGAAAACAGGCAGGGTTATCTACTGTTGGCGGTCAAGAAGCTGTATCACCTTATTTATGTAAAAGCTATTCTACAACTTGGATCCGAAACTCTTTTAATGTAATACGTTTCCCGGCTACATTTTTATAGTGCTAAATGGGTTTCAGAGTACATTGTCTAGTAAATGTAAAAAAAAAAACTTTTTATAATATTTTTTCTGTTTTTTACTGTTCGATCCCAGTGATCTACACCACCTGAAGTAAATTATTCAAAAAATTACCCCAGATAATATTCGGATGTGAAATTTTGGAGCACAGGTGCGAGATAATCTCGGGCATGACAGTTAAAAAGTTAATCCATTTAACATCTTATCTTTTCTGTCAAGTTTAGGTTGTGGAAAAAAGATTAGTCTATTTTAATAAATCCCAGGAGGATTTTATACCTACTACAGCACTCATGCAAAACTATCAGAGTCTGAAAATATAAGTACGAAAAGTTTATTTGCGAGTAACAGATCGCTGTAGACTTCAACAGTCAAAGTAATATTGTCTCAGTTTCAGCGAGCGAGTGCTATTTGTAGTCTGTGTGGCTGCCTTCTAGCTTTTTCTCGAAAAATTCACTGTTATAGATCGTGATACTAATATATTCCTTCATTCTTTTCCAGAAGCCTCCAGATGATAGCCAAGTCTCCAAAAATGATGATCCCTGGGCTGTATTGCCAATATTTCTCTAAGTTCCCACTGAAACGCCCTTATAATGTAAAGAACGGCGTTCCTTGCGAATATTACAATTTTTATCATAAAATAAATACAACAAAAGGTAATATTAACGTATTAAACATTCAGGTATAAATTATTTTCATTCTTTTAAGCCTCAATTCCAGAAAATTCATAACAATATATAATTATAAGGAGAATAGAAATAGTTAATATAAATTCGATACGTGTTTCATAACATATGTATATTATTTTAGAGTTAAACTGAGAAGTTTGCTTACGATGTATAATATTTGACTTAGTATTTGTAAATATTTATATTGTGGATGACTTTAAATATTGTTTATAATAAGCGAAGTTAAAAATTAGTGTGGAAATGTTTTCTTACAAATTCAATCAAATAAACTTTTCCAATTACTTTTTTTCAACTAATAGTACATTTCTTTAAAAAAAATATTGTTTTAAGAAATAATATTGTCTGAAAACACTCTCTTGCACGATTTTAACATAACCTGTGTAAAAGAAACTGTAAGTATTCTAATGTTATTTTATATCTTTATATATCGAAACGTTTTTATAAATTTTGCATTGAAACCTTTTTGCTCAAAAATGCTCATTAACAACACAACAAGGCACAATTACTTCTATTCTTTACGAAAGTTTATTCATAACCCTAAATACAATCCAAAAGCTTTTTAAAAATATTTTCAGAAATCCCAGGATGTAATGCATAAAACAGTTACAGCAGCAGGAAACTATTTGGCTTGGGAAGTTAGACAAAAGAAAAGAGCTAATAACGGAGCGTAAGCGACATTAAATATGAGAACACACTTGTTGTTACTAAGCTTGCAGAATAGTTCTGGACGAGAAGAGTGAAGTAATTGTTTCTGAAACAAAAATAAGGGTTCTATTATTTGTTTGGAATGCAAATTTAAGCAATTTTTGTGGAAGTTCGTTGAGGTTCTTAGGAATTCTTTTTCTGTAAATTAACTTCGATATTTCCTTCTTTGAACATTAAAAGATTTTCCCACTGGAATCTTCTCAGCTACTTACTTTTTTTCGTAATACTGTCAGTATTTTGTATGCTTGGAAAGAATTGGACCTTTTTTTCATAATTCTCAGCGAACGGAAAAATTAAATTTATGTATTGGCTTTTAAAACAATAAATTAACAAAACTGTTCTCAGTAAATTAAAACTTTTAAAAAGAAATCTGATTTTTGATTACTGTTTTTATGAAATTTGGATTTTGTCATTTTGTTTCACTTTAATGTTTGCGTTTAAAGCATATTGCAAAAATAAATCCCTTTACTTTTTTAATAGTTATATCTAATGAATAATAAAATAAATTTAAAATTTGCGTTAATGTAATTTCTAGATTCAAAAAAGGAATATTTATTTTTAAAGCACTTTAATTATCATAAAAAATTTACATAACCTCCAATTTTAATTGGTTGTGTTTTCTGTAATAAATTAACTCTAAGTGAGTTATTAAAAAATGAATATCAAAACTTTAAAAATTAAATCCATTAAAAAACTATTGAGAATATTTCAATTAAAATATCCAAATCAAAAATTTATTATTAAGTTTTGCATATAATTTGAATTTAAAATTAAGTTAAAATAAAAAAAAAATGTCTATATTTTTAAAAATATGATTTTTCTTAAAATACCTTAATGCAATTTATTAATTTAAGAAGCGCATAATTTAAAATTTGTAAAGCTTTTGATTTTGCTAAGCTTCATGTAATCAGAATGCAATATAATAGTAATAGTATAAGATATAATAACAAAAATTATTATGGAAGCTCTATTAGTAATAAGAATGTCCTTTTATTTTTTTTAAAATATTTAGTTTTGACTCTTAAAGTTTCAAGTAATGGCTTAAGTAGCTATTTATTTATATTTAAGAAAATAATATATTATGCAATTGTGCCTTTTACGGAACATTTAACCAAATATTTTCAAGTTTAAATACAAAAATAAGAAGTTTGTAAGGTAGTAAACAATTAAAAAGAAATAAAATTACTTCAAATTAAAATGTTACGCTTATAACAAGTATAATAAAGCTTAATAATGAAGAAAATCAATTTTTCCAATCTTCTATGCATTTGAAAAATGTTAAAAAGGTTCTTTTTTTCTATCATAAATAATCATTAAATATAAAATAAATAAAAAAGTTTATGTTTTCCACTCTCAGTAACATGTAAAAAATCCGCATTCGTAAGGTTCTAAATCTTCTCAAACTGCCATTATTGTCCAGAAAGAATCTTTTTATTTGGAAAAGTAGCCATCTTTTTTTCAATACTTTCTTTTCTATGAGAGTGAAAAAAAAAGTGCATAAGTTCGGAAGCACTTACAGAAAAAGTTCCGAACCGAATTTATTATTATTTGTTGCGCGGTGTCGGAAAGCCAAGAAGAAACGATTTCGATGAAAATCTCTCAGCCCGTATCGATCCAAATATTCGGGTCACCTTCCGTCTATCTCTAATCAGTACTATAGTTATGTGAAACATGATACAAGTGTTTCGTACAAAAATACTTTAAACGAAAGATAAATGAACTTTTTCAAGTGAAAACGTTCGTCATTTTTGAAAATTAAGCAAATACAGAAATTAATACTTCTTAAAGTACAAAAGATAAAATATAGTAAAATTTTTAAGTATAAAAAAATAAAATTAATTTTTAAAGCTTTAAATAATATATTTTGAAAGGTAAAATTACTTCATTTTATTGATTCAATTAAATCTTTGATTCATTTTCTTACTCCAAAGATGCAATTAAATGTAAATTTGAAAATGAAACCCATGCGAATTTCTAAAGAATACTTTTATTTTTTAAGTGTATCAAATGTTCATAAAAATATATCTAATACAACTATGAAAATAAAATAAAATATGTATAATAAATAAAATGGTTTTAATTTTCGAATGGATTTTAATTGTAACTTGTGTTAAAATAAGTTTTGCAACTGAACAGAAAATATTTTAAACGTTGCTATGGTTCACACTTTTGGAAATCAAAAATGCATGTTAGTCTTGACAAAATCTAAAATGTGCTAGTTTTCTTTCAGCACTATTAAGAAATTATTAACTTAATCAGATCTGGTAATTAAAATGACTGCTCTCATTTTTCCATTTATTGAAGCAAATCAACTGGAAAATTTCAATGAATATTTTGAGTTCCTTACATTAAGTAAATTTTAGATGACAAGAATTCTTTAAATTTTTCTAATTCATGGTATATGACATTTTATTGTTTTAAAATATCAGTTAAGTTCTTAGAAATTTTCATTTAATAAGTAAAAAGTTTCTTAATCAACACCTTGCGCACCAGACTGCGCAAATCCCAGATTTCTGGGGTTACTGACCTTGACGTTACGAGGCATATTTCCTTTTTCTTGGTTACACTGGTTTTTATACTTTGTGACGGGCTCACGCGTCTTTTTTTTTAACATGTCCGCTGGGTACTTTTGAGGCCAAGATTAATAACAACTCTTTTCCAACCAAAACCCAAGAAGTGAAACGTGAAGATGGAATGCAAATGAGATAGTTTTTAAATAACAGAAGTTTCAGTAATTCGTATGGCAATTTGGGGAATGTTATGTGAGATTTTTATACAAGCGTGAATTGACAGCCAGTAGAAGTTACCTTGAAAATTAAGCCATTAGATCACGGTGCACACCATTGCACGCGCGCATAGACGCCTCTTCATAGCATTGAAGCTACGATTGGATTAAGGTAGGATTGACTATTTGATATTAGGACTTGTAATATTATTAGAAGTGACATTAGGTGGGTTTGATATTGATAGTAGTCCGTTACGCGATTCGATATAACTATTAGTGTGTGTTTGTTCATTGTAGATTCTCTCATAAATATTATTATCTAATTTATTAGAGGTTAAAGTAATATTCTTAATAAAGTTATATTAAGAATACAAAAATGTCTGTTCCTTTTGTAAATACTACACCTCTAGCTCACTCGGATAATCAAAGAAACGGTCACCCTAGGGGGGGGGGCGGTTTCACAACTTTATAAACTATATATCCACATGAGGTTACAATGGAATTTTACCCAATACGCAGCATGTATTTACTAGTGGTTACATGATACACAAAGGGTTAATGTTGATGAATATTTTTAATTTTTCTTAAGCCAGAAAAAAAATCAAAGTTTTGTATACATTTACTTCCATTTGTTTATATTTATATACATACGTTTTAATCAAACATAAATAAATAAATAAAAATGATTGTTCACAATGGGTAAGTGAATTATCTGAAAAAAGTCGAATGCATATTTTAAAGAATCGAAATCATCTTTACAATAATTTAATTGAACTCTGTGGTTTCAAGAATTTATATCGATTGACTAATTTCGATTTATATTTGCATTTAAACACTCTACACATTCAAAATTTTATTCCTTGTATTGCTGCTTTCGTCACTTTTTTGAAAAATGACGAAAATATCTAGATATTCAATTTAAAACATTATACTAAAAACTTTTTTATATTTAAAATACTAAATGAATTAAGAAGTTTCTAAATGTAGGATGACTTTTAAGTTGGGTAACATTAAAAAAAATTCTGTTGTAAAATTATATAAATGACACTACACTTAAAATACTTTCAAGTTTTAAAAACAATAATACAAATTTTTTTTTTATCATTCATATTATAATCATTTATGTTATCATTATTTTCGATATATTAATGCAAAACGTAAATTTCCAATGTCATTTTGACGCAAAATGTTACCGTACCTATACTCATTCTGGTTTTTATATATAAAAGAGAATAATATTGCTTTACATATTTTAAAGCTATTAATTTATATATCACCATGTGTTTTTACATAAGTTGTATTTGAAACAAACATTATTTTGTAGTAAGCTTAAGAAAAAAATTATTGGCTGACTACTGGCAGTTTTAAATAGCTAAATTTTGATGAATTTATTTTTACACCACAGAAATTAATTTAAAGGAATATATGCCCCATAAGCGTTCATATAAAAGTAAGTAAATTCTTTTTTCTCTTATTTTTCTAAATGTTTATTTTCAAATGAATCATATATTAATGTTTTCAATGCTATAAAACAATATTACTTCTCTCAATACAAAAATTTGTATTACTTTTATATAACTAAATAAAATATTTATATATTAACTTTTTACGTTTCTTAACTTTTTATAATGCGGAGTTATATTATTACAATTTTTGTGTAATTAGCAAATATCATAAATAAGGCCAAAAAGAACTTTTTTCCAAAAATAAATAATATAATAAATAAATAATATGAAAATATTTAAATAATAATGTTACTACATTCTACGTATTTTAGCGTATTGGAATCTTTTCCTAATTTTTATTGATAAAATAACGCACTCCAACACATGCTTGAAAGTTCGAGTTCTTTTTAAACGAATAATATGTATCAAAAATCATAAAAGTATGCAGTTATTTAACTAGTTACCACATGGATTTTTCATTTCTCAATGCTAGGTTCAACTATATATATATATATATATGTGTGTGTGTGTGTTTAATACGTAATGCCTTTATCAATTACTGTTCTTTATGCTTGTGTGTGTATTCCTCATTATGATAGTCATGTTGTTGTTGTTGTTACTATGCCACCTGATCGGCAAAATCCAGATCAAAGCCCATGAAATTCATCATGGTAAAGGGCTAAGTGACACCTGTCGTCAACCGTAGCTTTTAACACCATACAGGTGACAGAAATATTTAGCTCGGTTTCACCCCAATTTTGAGGGAGAACACCTTGAGGGTGGTCAGGAACCTCCCACCGCTCTTCCCCTACCACCAACCTCACGAGAGGACTTGCGACTCGACAGCTATTTAAAGTACCCACATGCCACAAAGGCACTATACATTTACTAAAATCCATGTCTTCTCCGGGACTCGAACCCCAGGCCCAACGGCACAGCAGTCATTATTGTATATGTTTTTTCAATCTTCCAACCATTGGTAGTGTAGGTATCACGTTGAATTTTTTCTACACAGTTTTGCAGGTCATTCTAGTATTGCATTGTACATAAATAGCCAGTTAAAATAATCCACAATCCATACTCTCTCTCTAAAATTTTGTGAAGAATATTCGTCTCTGTGAATAGAACGTTTCTATAAACATTTTTCTTGAAAATGCAGCAATTAGAGATTATTAATTGAATGATTTTTACACAACACAATATATTTGTATTTATTTTTAATATAGTATTCTAATTAGTATTTTCAAATTTATCCCAGGCTAAGCAAACGTAGGAAATAAGAGATAAAATGAATTCCTAATTCATCTAGTTCTTTTTCATAGTTAGCGTTGTTAATAACCAAAGGTAAGATTCCCATTCAAAAAGAAGCACGCTTCGAAAAAATATCACAATGACTTGACAAAAGTGAAAATGCTCATTAAAATGCTGCAGGCTTATGCATTGCGAAAATTAAATTTCTCTGGCCGCAGGGAAAACGTTTCTAAAAAAAATGATGGAAATAATCATATACTCCAAACGGAAAAAATACTGAAGAGAACTTTTTTACATTCTCTTTCTTAGAGTTTGCAAATTGCAGCCTAAAATAACTTGCATAGCTCGTGGGGCATTTAAAGGTAATGTGTTGAGTTTTGAGTAGAAAGGAGATTTTGCATTGGGAAAATATTTTTATTCGTCAAAGCAGTTACATATGTATCCCTACAAACTATAAAGTTATACTGGAATAATAAAATGTAACATTAACTATACAAAATGTTTTTTTTTTAAAATAAAGCTGGTAGAATGTTTTACTTAGAAAATTTCTTTTCAGAATCATTAGACTAATTTTAGCCTAAATATATTTTTCAAGTTGCTGAATTGCGATCATGTCATAACATGTTTTCTACCTTGTACATAATATTTACTTCTTCATTTACAAACACATTTTTTAAATTTATATGTCAAATGTTAAATGAAGTATATTTTTTTTTTTCATTTTAGGTGAAATTTCTTCAACTATGTTGCGTTACTTTTTATTTATATATTAAAAAATGTTGTTTTTAACGTAACCTATTGCGCAAATAAAAGCTATTTTGAAAAATGATATAATACTTTTATAAAACTTTCACGGCTCATCTATATTCTTTGGAAAAAATGTCAAAAATTATATTTCCACGGGAAAATTTCCTGAACCTTTTCCTAATATAGCAAAAACAATCGTATAACAAGTTATTAGTAAATATTAACAATAAAAAAAATTACTCCACTTGGAAAAAAATATGTTCTAAAAATTTCTAAGAAATTGTGTCATTATACATAATTGTTTTTCTAATTGAAATTAAAAAGCAGTCACAATGACTTCCTTGGGTAATCTAGTGTTAAGATTACAAGGAATGTCATTTCTTTTAAATAAACAATATTTCGATATAGAAAGAAGAATAATTTTTTTCTAATCAATCAGTGTTCATTTTTCAGTGTTAATCAATTCAAGAGAAAAAGTTATGTATCGATTTTTATAAGAAAAAAAATCACTATAAATTTTGAATCTGTTTACTGTGTCGAGAAATGTTATTATCTTTCGACGCCAGTCTTCCATTTACGTTATGAAAAACATTTACTAAATTAAAATTTTATTCTTCGTGAGCAACCAAAAGGTCTTTTATTAGAAGTTGTACTAGTATGATTCAAGAATATTTTATTCCGCTACATAAAAATTGTTCGAATCTGACTGGCAAATTCTTTAAAATTCTTGCAGATCTCTAGATATAAAATAAACGATAAGGAAATCGTCAAACGGGGCACAAAAATTATTATGCTGTCTCAATCTTGCATGATTGCCCAAGAAAGAAATCACGACCAGTTTCATCTTGAGCAAAATACGCCATTCCTGTAATTTTATGGGGATGTGTTCAGCATCAAATGAGTCGTCAAAGTTTCTCATCTTTTGCTGGTTCGTGTAAGATGCTTTACTCCTCTCTCTCTGTTAGAAGTGTTCACAA